>JAJJMA010230260.1:0-10428 GCA_023529015.1 Papaver nudicaule
GTGTTTCTGAGGTCCATCTCCTATGTACGACGACCCAGTTTCACACCTGAGTTGTGGTCCGTTCTGATTACGATTTTGCTACAATAATCTTGTTAAGAGTCCCTCTTGAAGTAATATTGTTATGTTTGTAGAATATCTCCTAGTCAAGGGATAAGGCTTATCTTTTCACAATATTTCTACATGTGAAAGGAGACTAGATACATTATGTGCAAGTTAAGTAACGGGCGTGTTACATGGTCACTAGCTAACTTGTTCCACAAGGAATCTTAGCTTTATCTGTAAGCAACCATCACTATAAACAGAATACATGTAGCTAAACAATCCATCCCTGCCGGTGCGTATGCTACATAAGGTTGTTCTATGCTATTGCTGTTCTTCACGAACAAGGTGAGAATTACAAAAGACTTTACTTGGTGATTGTAAAGCCAAGTTTAACTATCTTTCTTCTCTAGATAGTCGGAACTTGTATCCAGGTAAACCATTATAATCCTTGTCTATTATATGGTCCTTGTCTTCTGCAATATGGCCATTCAAGGATTATAAGTTGTAAACCCTAGATTGATAGATACAATCTATATTGTATATCAGCTTTTGTTGGTAGACATATAGATTAGAGATTCTGCAAGATATCGCTAGGTTTTCTAGTTGTTCTTGTAAGAATACAATTAGGTCATCACGGATCTCATGTAAGCCCTAATTGTGTGTGTTTTTATACCTGACCTTGTGGACGGTTCCTCAAAGCACAAAACAAGTTTTCCAAACCCTTGATTATATCTAAAGGGAAAATTGTTCTTTACGTATTCTTTGTCGAAAGACAGTTTGAATACAAAAAGACTTTATCAGCGGTTAAAGCAACTCCTAGGCCTGTAACAGACGTCAGCTAGGGGAATCAAGTGCGTGACGATCTGTGGGGGATCCAGAGGCGTAAGGAGTGCAATAATAGCTGATTCACTTGGAGGGTTGGAGTCGGTCTCTTCTACATTCCAGACCGAAGACTTATAGTAGGCTAGTGTTTGTAGACAGTTAACACTGTGTGGTGTTCAAACTGGACGAGGTCCCGGGGTTTTTCTGCTCGATTGCAGTTTCCTCGTTAACAAAATTTCCGGTGCCTTGTGTGCTTTACTTTCCGCATTATATCTATGATTATATAATTGAGATTTATAGAGACTTGTCTTTGTAGGAATTGATCACTTGTGATCCAACTCAGATTTCACATATTTGGATATTGATTTTTGAGATCGTCCATATCTTACCATAGACTCACGAACCAAACAAAAATTTGTGGTGCATCTCGGTACCCCTGCTTTTTCAATTGGTATCAGAGCTGGTAAACACATAAAAGACATAATTGTCTGTGTTTATCAAGGTTCGTGAAATATGGAACAAAGCGTAAAAGCTTGTAACGTATTACCTGGAAATACTTTTGTTGTACATGAAGAAGTTGATTTTGTTAAAAGTTTTGAACCAGATCTTAACGATACTTCTTCTTCACAATTAAGGACTGAAAAAGCCTTGATTGGATCTATTAGACAAGATACTCATGTTGATGATGTAGAGTCTGATGATGAAGATTATTTGAATTTAGACATGAAGAAAGAAGTAGAAGCAAATGTTTTAGAACTCGTCAAGATTATATCTCCTTTATTTAATAAGAGCACATCGAACTATCTTCTCGTTGATATTCTATCTGTGGGGTCTCGAGATTATCTGAATACGAGAACTTGTTACAGAGGTCATTTTATTGATTCTCGTCTCAAGAATCAACTAAAGGATCGTGAGAAAGAGTTATGTTCGAAAGAACGTGAACGAGCAAATCTTCACCGTGATCTCTGTAAGTTGAATGAAAAGCTTATTGCATCTGATGCAAAGATTGTGAGTCAACAAAAGTGTTTTAAAGGAAAAAAAAAAAAAAAAAAACTTTTCTCACTAGGGAAAAACGTCTGGAAACTGATTTGGCCAATGCTCTTGCTGAAATCAAGACATTAAAAGAGTTAAATAATAGCTCGGAAACTGATCTGGCTAATGCTCTTGCCGAAATCAAGACGTTGAAAGAGTTGAATAATAGCTCAGACAAATTAAACTTAATGTCAGGAGCGAGTAAAAATCATCGCGAAACACACGAGGTTTGGGCTATAAAAGAATAGACGCTCTAAGAAATAACAAAGAGGTGTTGAGTTCCTTTCGAGGGATTAATTAAAGCAAACACAAAAAGTACGTTATTGTAACCGTTGAGTTCCTTTCGAGGGATTCACTAAGACCTTTCTTGCGTTAGGGACTGATCACTTGTGATCCTAACTCCAGTTAAAAGATTTGGATATTGATTTTTGAGATCGTCCATATCTTACCATAAGACTCACAAGCCCAAACGAAAAGTTGGTTGTATTTCAGTACCCCTGCTTTTTCAAAGTCCTTAACATCACTTTCCACAATAAGGTGTGTTATCTTTTGTTCCACAACTTTCTTCAAAAGGGACCAAATACCTTTAGCTTCAGCTTCTTCTAGAGAATGCAAATCAAAATGGAGGACCACACAGAAGGAAGATTTGCTTGGAGAATCTCCAACCACAAAGCCTACCTGAACCATTAGCCAAAGATAGAGTATCAAAAGTTCAACTTGGGCAAACCAGTACTTTTAGCTCAAGACCATCAAATCTGAAAAGGCTGGAATTCCCTGACACAACATACTACAGATTCCCTTAAAAAATCCTGTATGTTTCTTTTGTGTATGCTTTTTTGATCTTTTTCTGGGCTTGATTTTTTTGGGCTTGCGTGCCACTATTTTCTTACTTTTACTAGGCCTTTGGCTCTGAGTCGTTGTAATAACTCTGGTTCCAATTTTATTAATAAAATCGTTCTTTAAAAAAAAATAAAATAAATCAAAAGTTCATCAGAACTTCTCATCGTATATGTCAACCTCATAGTCCGCCTTCGATCTTTTAACAGATGATTGTTAATTACATTTTATGGATCCTGGTGCTAACTTGTCGCACAAGGAATCTTAGCTTTATCTGTAAGAAACCATTACTATAAACAAGAATACATGTGTTTTAGGTATAAAACAAATAAAGGAATCTGAAGGGTAAAGTGTGAAGTATGGTGATGTAATAAAAGATTGTGATGAATTCGAGAGGTCAAGATCGAACAAGACTCGCCTAAACCAAGAAATGGCCGTTCGAGTATTGCTTTAGTTACAAGAAGAGGATTTTAGGGTTGGTTTAGGGAGGGAAGCAGAGAAAGATGAGATCAGAGAATTGCTATGATTTTCTGTGATATTGAGATAAATATTGCTAGATAAGGATGAATATTCAGTTCTCACTAGATAATAAATGCTGAATGAGAAGAGTTAATCAATTATCGATAAGATAGACTTGATTGAACTTGCACTGAACTTGTCGGATGAGAATGAGATTAAGATTGATCTGATTTCCCAACTGGTCGAGTGACCTATTTATAGCAATATATTCTCAACTGATCTCGTAAGAAGTGGAAGTAGTGGAAGAGTGGGAGTGAGGAAAGAGTGGGGTCAGTTGTTAAGAGTCTTGCGCCTAATAATAGGGAAGACTAACAACCCACTACCTTATCCCATCTTCTCAGCAACGTTCACACGACCTAGTTATCTTTCCCGTTAAGTGACTGTGCCGTTGCAATCACACGTGCCGTAGACCGCCAAACCAAAACCCTAAAAGAATATCCCCCCATGTAACTAAATCTTGATTCTCGTAAGATTTGTTAAATATTTGTTTATTTGTTAAGTCAAAGTTGACTAATGTAAGTCGTATCAATTACTGATAAGCTTAGGACTTTGCGATAAGATAGAGATTAAGCGATAAGCTTTGAATATCTCTTTAAGATTAGGTTTAAGGATTGAGCCGGGCAATCGCCATTTAAACCTAATAAGATAAATCTAAGGGTTGAGCTAGCAACCGCCATTAGATAAGATAAGATAAGTCTAAGGATTGAGCTATGCAATCGCCAATTAGACCGAGAGGATTTCAGCAACTCTCTGTGGCAATAGTCAAATAAATACGATTTTTCGTCTTGCCATAAATAAGGGAAATTGATTTGTGGCATGTAATGCACCAATTCCCTGAGTAATGAAGACATATGAATGTCCAAAATAATATGAATCATAGCCATGAGCCATGATTAAGAATTATAGCACTGATTTATAGAAGCAAGTCTATAATCAGGAAAAACAGACGAATGATGCTATCACGGCGTAGCCATCATCAAGAATGCATAAGCATTGCCAATATAAGACCTAAAGATAGGCCACAATAATTATAATAAGCCATATTGCATGGTATAATAATCTTATTAAGAAGTTAGGCATAGGGCACGAAGGATGAGCCACAACATTTATGTTATTTTCGGATTTCTGGACAGTTTGCACGTTGTCCATTAGTAAAATCGCCCAGGCCAGCCTATATTAGATAAAAATCTGAATTTTTAGTATGTTATAGGAAATTCAGAGAGGAAAATATTTCGTGAAGGAAGCATCTTCTAATTCCTTACGGATTGGGCTCTAAAAATCACGCCATGAAGAAATACGTGAGCTGAACTGCCAGATTTCCGAATTTGATTAGGAAACTAGAGTATTATGGACTAAATAAAATCCATAATCCTCTAGGATTTGGATCAGTGAGGCCCATAAGTATGGGGAGGCTAGGAAGAGGTAAACCCTAGCTCAAAGGAGGCAAGGCTAGCCGTGAGGAGAAGAGGACAATCATGGGCCTCCATAAGCACAAGCGAGGGAAAACATTAAGACCCCCACAAATTAGGCGAGAGCCAACTATAAGGCCCCCATAAATTAGGCGAGAGCATGATTATGAGGCCTCCAATATTTGGCCAAGGCATAATCTTGGACCCCCAAGAGTTTGGCCAAGGTAATAAACGTGGGCATCCAAAGTTGAGGCGTGCTAAAGATAATGGATATCCAAAACCTAAGGCAGGGGAGAATCATGGGCCTCCAGGGATTAGGCAAGGGAAGATGCGTGGGCATCCAAAGATGAGGCGAGGCCAACGCCATGGGTACCCAAAGTTTAGGCGTGGCCAAACTTTAGGCTTGGCCAAAGTTTAAGCGGGGACAAAGTATAGGCGTGGCCAGGTTTAGGACGTGGCCAAGATATAAGCGTGGCCAAACTTTAGGCTTGGCCAAAGTTTAGACCTGGCCAAGTTATGGCCGTGGATAATATATAGGCATGGCCAAGTATTGGCGTGGCCAAGGATTTGGGCATGGCCGAGTTTAGGTTGGCTAAGCTTGGGCCTGAGGTTTAGGCGCGGCCAAGTATTGGCGTGGTGGAGTTCTTGGCATGGCCAAGTTATTGGCGTGGCCAACCGTGTACTCCTAGGGTTTTGGCTCAAACACGAGCTAGACTAATGCGCATGCATAGGTATTTTAATACGTAGGTCAGGGATATGGAGCATGCTACTAGGCTAGGGTCGCAAGATATTAAAATATGGCTAACGGCAAACCAAATATCTTATCCCTACTGTAAAAATAAATTCATACCTTATCTCGCGCTATTCCAGGATGCCAGAAATTGATGCGAAATTACTCCTGTGACCTCGTAGCCAAAAACCACCATCAACAACATGTAGCTTAACAATCCATCCCTGCTAGTGCGTATGATACATAAGGTTGTGCACTGCTATTGTTGTTCTTCACGAACAAGGTGAGAATTACAAAATATTTTACTTGGGGATTGTAAATCCAAGTTTAATTATCTTTCTTCTCTAGATAGTCGGAACTTGTATCCAGGTAAACCATTATAATTCTTGTCTATTATACAATCCTTCTCTTCTGGAATATGGCCATTCAAGGATTATAGGTTGTAAACCCTAGATTGATAGATACAATCTATTTTGTATATCAGCTTTTGTTGGTAGACATATAGAGATATCGCTAGGTTTTCTAGTTGTTCTTGTAAGAATACAATTAGGTCATCACGGATCTCGTGTAAGCCCTAATTGTGTATGTTTTGATACCTGACCTTGTGGACGGTTCCTCAAAGCACAAAACAAGTTTTCCAAAACCTTGATTATATCTAAAGGGAAAATTTTTCTTTACGTATTCTCTGTCGAAAGACGGTTTGAATACAAAAATCCTTTATCAGCGGTTAAAGCAACTCCTAGGCCTGTAAGGAGTGCAACAGTAGTTGATTCACTTGGAGGGTTGGAGTCGGTCTCTTCTACATTCCAGACCGAAGTCTTATAGTAGGCTAGTGTTTGTAGACAATTAACATTGTGTGGTGTTCAAACTGGACGAGGTCCCGGGGTTTTTCTGCTCGATTGCAGTTTCTTCGTTAATAAAACTTCTGGTGTCTTGTGTGCTTTACTTTCCGCATTATATCTCTGATTATATAATTGAAATTTACAGAGATTTTTCTTTGTAGGAATTGATCACTTGTGATCCAACTCAGATTTCACATATTTGGATATTGATTTTTGAGATCGTCCATATCTTACCATAGACTCACGAACCAAACGAAAAGTTGTGGTGTATCTCGGTACCCCTGGTTTTTCAATTGGTATCAGAGCCGGTAAACACATAAAAGACGTAATTGTCTGTGTGTTCGTGAAATATGGAACAAAGCGTAAAAGCTTGTAGCGTACTACCTGGAAGTATTATTGATGTACATGAAGAAGTTGATTTTGTTAAAAGTTTTGAACCGGATCTTAACGATACTTCTTCTTCACAATTAAGGACTGAACAAGCCTTGATTGGATCTACTAGACAAAATACTCATGTTGATGATGTAGAGTCTGATGATGAAGATTATTTAAATTTAGACATGAAGAAAGAAGTAGAAGTAGATGTTTTAGAACTCGTTAAGATTATATCTCCTTTATTTAAGAAGAGCACATTGAACTCTCTTCTCGTTGATATTCTATCCGTGTGGTCTCGAGATTATCTGAATACGAGAACTTGTTACAGAGGTCATTTTTTTTATTCTCGTCTCAAGAATCAACTAAAGGATCGTGAGAAAGAGTTATGTTCGAAAGAAAGTGAACGAGCAAATCTCCACCGTGATCTCTGTAAGTTGAATGAAAAGCTTATTGCATCTGATGCAAAGATTATGACTCAACAAAAGTGTTTCAAAGGAAAAACAAAAACACTTTTCTCACTAGGGAAAACGTCTGGAAACTGATTTGGCCAATGCTCTTGCTGAAATATAGACATTAAAAGAGTTGAATAATAGCTCGGAAACTGATTTGGCTAATGCTCTTGCCGAAATCAAGATGTTGAAAGAGTTGAACAATAGCTTAGACAAATTAAACTTAATGTCAGGAGCGAGTAAAAATCATCGCGACACACGAGGTTTGGGCTATAAAGGAATAGACGCTCCAAGTAATAACAAAGAGGTGAAGTTTTTCAAGGCTAAGGATTCTTCTCAACCTAAGGCTACTACTGATCCTCAAGGTGATCTACCTCCAAAACAAGTCAAGGAGAAGAAGAGCAAGATCTATCAAGCTCCAAAGAAAGCACACGCACATCCAGGTAACAACGAGCATCCCACTCCTTTTGTTACTAAAAATTGCCTTTATTGTGGAGGTAAAGGTTACTTGTCTAGAAGTTGCAGATTTAGTAAAACGAATGAGAAAGCCAATGGCTCTATTATTCATGTTGTTTGGAGATTAACGTCAAACCTAACAACAACGGAGCATCTTCTAACGATCTAGGTTGTAAACGTCCAACCTTTAAGCATAAGAAACATAATTACGATAAGCCAAGTTTTACCTATAAATGCTCTACAAAGTCCTCTCGTAATCGTCATAATTACAAAAAGGAAAACAACTTTGTACAAGCGAAGACGAGATATGATGTTCCCAATTGGAAGTCGACTAACTTGCAAAAGAATAAACAATCCAATTCTCTCTCAAGTAATCTTTTTGAGAAAGATATGAAGAAAGATCTTATTGCTCCTAAGACCACTCAAAAGTGGATACCAAAGAATATTGGTAGAGCAACAAATGCCAAAGGGAATGATCACCCTAGTGAGGCTACCCAAAGAGAATTCATGGAAAACATTGTGTTACTTAACCAAAAAAATGCTTGGTATGATGCAATCATAACATGAGATGCTTGGGTTACTGGTGAAAAACAAGAAAAAGGGAAAGGCAAAGAAATCTAAGCCGAAAGCTACTTCTGGTGAAAAACCCAGTGATGTAGGAGATCCTGTTTTAACCACCAAAGGTGAGCAAGAAATTGTTCACCCTAACACAACTTGATTGTGTTTGTGCGGCCTCACCATGTAGTGCCCTTTTGATATGGTGAGGTAAAGCACAATAATAGGGCACAGACCCAGTTGGAGATTACATGAAAGTATGTCGTTAACATTAATCAATGTAATATTCATTTGTTTAAAGGTTGTCAAATCCTTGAATATGAATATGTATCTTTCGTGGTTCTCTAACTCAACTTGGTTTTAAGAGTTGTTCTTAAATATATAAGTTGCAAATAATGTCTATGGCTTTTGTTTGAACAAAGAGTGAATCCTACCAACATGACATTCTTGTTGAGTTAGTATACTTTCTTGGTGTACTACGTTATAGGATCATTATGAGTTAGATTCAATATACTTTCCATTGCCATGGTTTGCTTGCAAATCAACGTAGGAGAATGGTGAATCTAAGGAGTTATACTCTATTTGAGTATGTTGGATATAGCTCAGGATGTACCACATATAAGTACGGAAATTGTCTCAACCCAAGTACTTCGAGCGGATCCAGTTAAACCCTAACTTGAGGCTAGACGGTTCATGAACCGGTTCGTGAACAGTGGCTCAGGATTTTCCTCCTGAGTTCCAAAACGCCAATCTGTACACGTACATGTACGTGAACCTCAGATCCTATGTTTTCGGCCTGAATCTCAAGTCAAAGCGGTTCACGAACCGTTTGGGGTAAATATTTTCGGATATTTACGCGGTATTTAATAGAGACTCCTGGAACTTATAAATACGTGGATTCGATCTTAAAAGAGAATGTCTTATGCATTCCGTGATCTTTGTTCCAAGGAAAACTTTATTCACACTTATTGGTGAAACTCCATGTGAAAAAGTTAATCCTTTACTCTAAGATTAAACCAAATCTTGTTAACACGAGTTTTGTGTCTTAGAGGGCAATACGTGATCTTCCTGGTCATACTGTGGGTATCAATGCTAACATGACTTTATTCTTTGTTATCCTAGCGATGATTAGAATATCGAAGTCATGGATATCACAAAAGTTATGTTACTTCTTGTTCTAAGAAGAGAAAACTTTTGGTGATTGTACTCTTATTCCTTAGAAAATGGCTAGAAACCAGCAAAGAAATTGGATACAAATTTACTTGTGAAATTATTTGTTCAATTATGCTTTGTATATGTTTTGCTTGCAAAGGCATTAATGTTATTCTTCAGCGAGTAACACCACATGGGGGGAGAGTTCCTAAATGAGCTTGCGCTTAATAACAAATCTTTTTGGGGAGCGTGGTTGTGGAATATTAGGAGAAAAGTGTATCTATATTTCTCCAAAGATGAATCAACTTAGAATTCTCGTTCTGATTTCCTAGTTATGTCATCTTAAACTTGATATGCCAGTACATCCTTGACTTGACTATCTCTATAGGCTTGAAACCCTAAGTCTCAACAAATTTGTCATATTTTTGTGACAAATAAAGGGAGAATACATATAGTTTCTTGTTCTTGTGGTTCATAACCATAGGGGGAGAACATCGTATTGCTTACGTATGTACTTTCTCGAAAGTATCAAGTAAGGGGGACTAAATATTGGGCTACATACCAATCTGGCAAAAAGACGTATAAAGATTGAGGGGGAGCTTCGTATCAAGAATGATTAGAATCACGTTATAAGTTTTGGTACACATACTTTAAAGTCTCTCTGATTCTTACTCTTTTCAGAAACAACATGTGGGTTAGCATATTGATCCATGTAAGCTTGTACTTGTTTGAGATGGATATGTTGTAGTGTTGTCTACGAGTTTTTCAACAGGAGTTAAACGAACACATCAAGACTCAAAGGAGAAGTTGGAGAATTCAAGAAATCAAGATACATCTGGTTTAGATCTTTATTGTATATCTTTTAAATTCATATGTAAATTGGTTTTGACACCTAAAACTGACAAACAACTTGACATACCAACGCTAGTGGGTTTGACCGTACAATGCCCTAACGATCTCATCCTTTGTCAATTTTGGTGACAAAACACAATTCTTGATTTAGCCTATTAAAGGTCTACTTCGGACTAGGATAGAGGTAGTAGAGTTTAAAGTCGATCTCCACCCTTTGAATATGAAGTACACACGAAGACATCATCGAGAACTTCATAAACAAAGGTTAGTAAATATTGAATTTACCTTTAACTCTTGTTATTGTTATCTCTATCTATCGAAGTAATGAACTCACTATGTGGAACAATGCTTATGAC
>JAJJMA010230261.1:25125-50814 GCA_023529015.1 Papaver nudicaule
ACGGCATCAATGAGTCCCTTGGCAGGTTCATGCTCAGGATCCCAGAGTGTTCACCTGTTTCAATGCACAAAATATCAATTAATGGACAGTTCAGAGCATTTAGCTTCACATTTGTGAGGTCTATGAAGTGGTCCTCGGGGAAGCTAAATTCACCTCAGTAGGGAGGGAATGTATAATTTGTCGAAAAAGGTTGCAGGGGAAATAACTTACTACACGTGGGTTGTTGTGAACAATATCCACAGGTTGAATCGATTAGTTCGGAGTTATACTTATTATCCTTCAAATATACATCACCTATAGATTTAGAGACCTGCATCAAATCCATTATGAGAGTTAATGGCATGGAAAACAAAACAAGGGAACACAATTTGGTTACTGATAAACAAGAGCAGTATGCCCTGAAATCTCTATGAAGATATCACAATGCCTAAAATAACTCAGAACCAAGATAAGTTCCACTTACGATACAAACCTACACAATCCAACCTAAGCTACTACCACGACTCAGACACAACATAATACAAACAAATTATGCTTTCCAAACCCTCGAAATGAACGAAACCCAATAAAGCAAGATAAACAATGCACCCGAAGTAATTCAAAAACTTAACAAGAGTGTAAACACTGGTGTACACTGATTATCAACTGGAAACAGAAAGAAAAGAGTGTAAACACTGGTGTATACTAATTGTAACATCTGATATATTCAAGTTGCCTGAACAATTACTAACACACCAAATATGAGAAGATGCGTAAAGACTATACTCACATCACCAGGTGCAGCTGATTGTAAAGCCAAGAGAGTAACTGTTGCAGAATGGTAATCCAACAAGATTTGATGAGCTGATTCCTCCAATTTCTCCTGAAAATGCAGAGTTCTGTGAGAACTGAAGCTAAAAGTCATGGGAACCAATTATCATGTGATTCCCTAAAGCAAGTCTGTCTTACGCAAGCAGTAGTAGCTAAAAGATGTGACACTTGTAAAGTTCCAGACCATTTACATTGACTAGAGGCACTAACAGATGTGACACTTGTGATCGTGAGGCACTTACAGCGGCAGAGACATCTCGTCCCAGCTGTGCAAGTGAAAGGCCAAGGCCTGGTTGATTAGGCATGAAAATCCCAGCACCAGGTTGCCTATTTGCCGAAACAGCAGTCCAGCTCGGAGTAGTCCTCCACAAACTCTGTTTGGTAACCTTGAAACCCTGTCAAAAGTAACATATATAAGAATAGGTTTTGATACAGTAATGCTGTACTAAACTACTGACATTTTCTATAATCAGCAAAATGATGTGTGCCAAGTGCCAATTGAGTATCCAAATCATAGCATAGCAACAAGATCAGCTGAAAATTTAATTTAGACTCAGCACAATGACATATATAAGCTAAACAGGAAAAACAAGAAGCTAACAGTGAGGATACTTCCACTTGACCTATTAGAAGAAGCCTTGAAGATAACCCAAACTAAAAATGCCAGATCTAAACTATTCTTAACTATTCAAAACCCTTTACAGGACAAACATCATACGAGTTATGTTGCTCACAACAACACCATAAAACGCTGAACCACCACAGAAACAAAAACCCATCACATATCTTAACTATTCAAAACCCTTTACAGGAATCATGACAAAATCAAAACCAAAGCTCTCATTTCAAATATTTTAGGTCAAAATCAAAATTAACAAAATTAGAAACAAACATCATACATCGATCTTCAATTAGGTACGAGAAATTTCAGAGACAATTTCTTAGAGCTAGGGTTTATACCCCAATTCTTCAATTTCAGAAAAAATTTAGGGTTTCGGGAATTTCATAGATAATTTCTTAATTTCTGATTTAGGGTTTTGAATATGATGGCTTCTATTAACGATTAGAGATGATTATTCACAGAGAAGAAATAGAGTTGAGAGATATGTGAAGAAGATAGTTTCAGAGAGTTTCTTTGTCTGAGAACGAGGAAGAAGATAGTGTTCAACGAGATGGAACCATTAATAGGGATTAACAATAGGGTTTGGATTCGCAAAAGTTAAATTCAGAGAGGCGAGTTCAAAGAGGTGAGGTGAGTTCAGAGAGTGAAGAAGAAGAAGAAGAAGAAGAAGATAGATCTGGTGCGAGAGAGAGAGAGAGAGAGGAGTTAGCGTTTTTTTGTGGATAATAAGAGTTGGTGCGAAAATAAAAATGAGAAGATAAAACAAATATAAATGGAAAATCTATTTTCCAGTAAAAAGACATATAAGCCCTTGAAGGCGCAACGTTATTGGCAACGTTAATAACGTTGCTTAATTAATTTTTAATAATTCCTATTTGGAGCAACGTTAAAAAAAAATGCGCAACGTTATTTGACGTTGCCACGTGGGAAACGGCTATTAACGTTGCAGATGTGAAAAAAAACCCGTTGGGAATCAGGCCCTGTGGCGTAGTGATCCCAAGGAAATTGAAAGAAGCCTGGAGGGAAACCATCTGGCCCTGGGGCTTTCCATGGCTCCATACTTTTTAGACTGCAAGTATTTCTTCATTATCTGATATCTGTATCAGAGCCTCATTGTCTTGATTTGTAATGTACTGAGGAATGCATTGTAACACTTCTTCATTTTTTGTAGGATTAAAAGTAGTACTGAGAAATGAGAAGATAAGAGGTTTTCTAGCTCAATTCTTCTAGAACACCAATTTTCATTCCCATCTTTTAGTGCAGTGATGTTTTTTCTGCTTCTTCTTCGGTTTGATGTTGTGTGAAAATGTTTGGTGTTCCTATCTGTCTCTCCATAATACTCATCTCTTGATTTTTGGCCCCAAAAGTCATTGTGAATCTGCTTCCATTTTTCAATCTCCAGTTGCACTCCTTTGGCTTATGCTGTAACTATATCGGAGCTTGGTTGGTGTTGAATAATTTTTAGCTTCTCATGTAGTTGTTTTAAGTTAGTTTGAATGTTTCCAAACTTTTATCTATTCCATTTGGCCAACTCCTTCCTAGTGAACTTTAATTTCCCAGTGACTTGAAATGCAGTAGAGCCTTCAGTTATCTTCTTCCATGAAGTAATTATTTGTTGTTTAAGGGTTGTTTCCCTCTCCCAACACTGAAAGTACTTCCAAACTTTCCTGTAAGTGATTATTGCTCCCTCTGTGTCCAATAAAATTGGAGTATGATCACTCCCAACTTGTGGAAGATGAAAAAGAGAAGCATCAGGAAAATAAATTCTGCTTTCTCCATTTACCATTGCTATGTCAAGCCTTGCTTGCTTTCTCCCAGCACCACTGCTGTTGCTAGTCCAAGTAAAATGCGTACCAATATAGCCTAGGTCTTCCAACCCTGCATCTTTGATGTCTTCTAGTACTGACTGAGGAGTAGTGGATTAAGTACCATTGTAGCTTGATGATGTAGCACCATAGTTAACTCTTTCAGATGAAGCAAAAGTAACATTCAAGTCACCCAGTAAGAACCAAGGTAGATTCATTTCCTCCCATTTCTTTGATGAAGTTCCACTGCTCTTTTCTCTCATTGTAATAGGTTAAGCCATAGACACAGGATAAACAAATTTCAGGCTTTGACGGATCATCATGCATCTTTAAAGATACATTGTATCATATTTGATGTAGCCTTCATAACCTCACAATTAAAGCCGTCTTTCCACACTAAAGCCAGCCCCCCCTGCAAGACCTTTTGAATATACGTACGTACTGTTTGGATAGTTGTACTGTCTAGTGAGCTGCTTTATTTTGTCAGAGGCTATTTTTGTTTCACTCAAAAATACTATGTCTGGGTTATACAGGTATATAAGATCTTTTAAGTAGTTCCTAGTTCTTTTATCATTGAACCCTTGACAATTCCAGGCAAGTATTCTCATGGTAACCAGCTGACACTGGGAAATAATATTCGTATTAAGCTTTCCTAGTCTAAATGATAGGCTTTTTCCAAAAGAATTAATGCAGTATGAGGTTGTGATTGACTTGTAGTAAGACGGGTGAGAATGATTGACTGTAAATTGAAAGTACAATAAATGATGCAAAAGTAAATGAACAGGTTCAAATAACAAAATTGAGTTAAAATCACTTATAAATTTTTGGGTGTGTACCTGATCTCCCTTAACATTGCTTGCTTCTCCAGTCCTCTCGAAAACTCTGTTCACTTCCTTTATGGCATTGTTCATTGGAGGGAGTTCCATGAGATTATCAACATTGTGCATCTTAGGGTTGGTATCATTAACAATATTACTAGCACTCCTAGAGCGTTTCACTGATCTAATTGGTTCATCGCACATCACATCACATCGTCTGTTGAGTTAACAGAGCTTGGTTCATCTATCCTTATTCCGTCTTTTGGAGGTACAAAGGGAGTATACTTAACATTGTACCTTCTAGGCTTGTGACTAGGAATGGTTGGGGCAATCATTACAGTCTGTGGCTTTTTGTAATCTCCAAACCTGCGAGGTTTATCATGAAGGGCTTTCAGTAGTTCTGCATTCTTCATGCATTGTTTAGCTCCATGAGGTTTAATCACGTAACAATCTCTGCAAAGTCGATGAGGCTTCTCATAAAAGAGGCTATACCATTTAGTAGTAGTAGCCGCAGTAATAGCCATTACTCCCTTCATCAATAGATGTGTTATCTTGATCTTTACACAAACCCTAAAGAAATCTCCTGTCTCAGGTAGACCATTTGGTGGGTCTACTGCTATCACTTCACCCATTAATGCAGCCATTTCACGTACAACTTTTTGACTTAAATGTTCTGGTAACAAATATCTAAACCAAATCCAGAATTCTTGGTGCTCCCAATCTAGCTCATTGTACAGTCCAGTTAGATCATACATGTGTAGTATCACCAGATTGCCATCAATAGACCATGGTCTTCCTTGAAAGATCTTTTTTTACCACGCTTGCTTTCCTGAATGTAAACACCATGATGTTCTTCTCAATTTCAATAACTTTGACTTCATCTTCTGGTATGAAAGACCACGTATTTTCGATGTGCCTTTCTATTTGCTTTGCAGTCATTCTTCCTGGTAACATCAGTGTGCCAATAAGGCTTATCTCTACCTCCTCTTCGTCTTCCTCTTCAAAATCATCACCAAACTGAACCACCTTCAAATCATCAATATCATGTTCCAGTATGGTTTCCTGAAGCTTGTCAGTTATTTGGGCAACTCCTTTTGACATGGTAGCCGGCAAAGAACTTGTGATCTCCATTGTTTTCTTAGGGTTTAGCAGCATTGTCGAAGATAGGTTTGGCTGAACAACTTCTGGAATATAGAATTGTACGAGTAGAAAATCTGCATAGGTACTCAAGGTACCAGATCCGTAAGATCTACTCATACATACAGTGATTAGTTGTGTTTCAGTAGTCCGAAGACCGCAAGAACAGCACCGAAGGTGCTTTGAACAGTAATCAAAGACCATATAAAGCAATAAAGACAAGATATAAGAAAACCCATAATGTATTTCAGTGCTGAGATTACAAGAATATAACCCTAAGGAACCAGAGGAGATTACCAACCTAATCTCTCTCTTGCTACTTAGACTCAACCCAAAGAGAATCCAACCCTTACAACGTTTTCCAAGCTCGCCTTTTATAGGCCGAGCTTGGGTGGATTACAGCTAATAAAGACAAAAGACTCAATCGTGGTGGTGTCAGTCTCTGTCGAGTAAGGCGGTTTACGCTCCGAGGCTTCGGTCCATTGTCATAGTCCGAATCCCTCCCTTCGAGTCTTTACTTCGTTTGTGTGCAGCTTTCCTCTTCTTCTCTGAGCAGGTCCGAGATCTCGCTGTTAGCCTTCTCGGTGTGGTTCTCTCGGCATAGTTAAGCTTCCCGGATGCGTGACATGTGTTCCGAAGGGTTTTACCCCCTACAAGAATGGTTTGTTATATATGTGGAATATATTACTGATTTTCTGGGATTTCCTAATATTTCCAGTTGAAGGATGACCAATATGTAAGGAAAGAATATAGGAAAATAATATTATTGACCAACAAAGTTTAATGAGGATCTTAACTTTCCTTTGATACTTTGAAATTTGAACATGGTTCTTTAGGGGGAAAACTGAATGACTGGATCGGTTTCTTGACTCATTAAGAAAAGATTGCACAAAATGGATGAATCTTTTAAGCAAACGCAAAAACTCCATTACTAAAACTAGTATTACTCCAATGAACGCAAACGCTTTAACCATTGATAGAAGTGAGGCAAACGCCATTTGGGACTGAACGCAGCTGCAAACGCAAAGGAAGACAGACAAAAAAAATTAGTTTTCCATGAAACCCTTTGATTTGAAACTAATAAAGAGAAAACTTTAAAGAATCAAGTGAAACTTAGAGTATGTCGTGATGCTACCGATGAAAACTGTTGTTTTTCATGAAAAAGGAATGCTTTAGATGTACTAGAAATGATGGATTATGATGTATTTCCCATGAAAATGAAACTGAGTTGCTAGAGAGTTTTTTCGGCCGATTCAATTGGTCCGGTTTTTTCTCCCCTTCTAAAGTATCCTAAGACTATGGTGATTGGTGTCTCTGAACCACCGACTTGTAGACAGACTATTAGTTTAAACTTGGTGCGAGATCTTTGCCACAAAGACCATCTTAACAACAAAAGTCCTTGGCATAGTTGAAAATCGTAAAGGGACACGCCGGAGATCGTTTGAAGGGCACTTGCAGGCTCAATTTTTTTTTTTTTTCTTTTATGCAATTGCAGGCTCAATTAAGAGGGAGCATTCCCGTAGCGTGCTCGTATCGCTTGTTGGTTTCTTTTGAGAAGATCCGTAGTTCCTATTGCCAGATGCGGCGGCCGTTAGCATAAACGCCCTCCATTACCCCCAAATCTGGAAGAATAAGGAAGAAGAGAAAAACACAAAAAAAGAGCAACTGAGTTTTGTTCCCACTTTCCAGTTTCTCTTCCACTTGTTTTGATTCTTCTCCTCCTCCCCCCTTTTATCTTTCTAAAATACAATAACTTAACCCTAGAGTGAATGAAGAAAAGCGAAAACAGACAAAGAAGAAAAAAAAAAAAAATTCAACAGAAACATTCACTTTTCTAACTCTCAACCTATCACCCAAAAACCCTAGTTTTTCTCTCTCTCTCTCTGTCTTTCTTTAAACAGTGATTTCTGTCGCAGTCATTAACGACTTTGTCTCTCTTTGATCACGACTTTACCGCATTCACCCACACACACAAACACTTCCGCTTTTTTTTTTTTCTTTCTTTTTTAATTAAATTAGGGTTATTTGTTTTGTCTCCGTCTCTTTTTTCTTCTTCAAATGAATACTGCTACTACTACTAATCCTACTCCTACTACCACTTCCTCCTCCTCTGTCTTCAAAGAAGAAGACTCCCAAGGAGCGAAAGATGAAATAGAAGAAGAACAGGTACAAGGAGAATCTTCTTCGGTAGATGTTAAAATTGCGGAAGTAAAGAATTCAGACAAAATTGTAGAAGAAGAGGAAATCGTGGTAGTGGATAAAACACAAGAGGAGCAAGTATCAGCTGCAGCAGCAGAAGAAAAAGATCCAGCAATTCCAATGGAAGAAGATACTGGAAATCCAGCTACTGTTTTTCGGATACGATTGAAACAGCCTCGATCCAATTTGCTTCATAAAATGAGTGTTCCTGAACTTTGTCGTAATTTTAGGTAATAATTATCACTCTTTTACCATCAAATTTTCTATCTTTTATCTTAAATTCAATGTCGAATGATTGGGAATTTCTATGTTGGCAGTGCTGTTAGTTGGTGTGGAAAATTGAATGCAATTGCCTGTGCATCTGAAACTTGTGCTAGAATTCCAAGGTTTGTGTATTTAATTGCATCTCTCTCTCTCTCTCACTCTTTCTCAATGTCCCGTGGTAGTACCTATTCTGGTTTGCTAATATCATTGGGTAGTTATTTGAGAATACAAGTACTAATGAAATCTAACAGATAGAAATTCGAGAACAAGATGATGACTAGATATCTTTTGATGATACTAACTGGTTTAGTTGGAAAATGAAATAATAATAGAAACTCGTAACAATTTGTGGTGGTTCTCTGAGCTGGACTGTGGAACAACGAGGTTGCAATGTTGAGCAATTTCTCCATAGTTCCCTTCCTTTTTATCATAAATTGATTAGGAACCTGGAGGGTTTCAAATTGAACTCTAGTAATTCATCTTATATGCCAATTCTTGTATATGACACTGACAACCCCGCTTCCTGAATAGGCCACAAATAAACTACTCTAAAAAGTAACCTTACGAGCTTTGTAGCAGATATTGTTTACGACTCCTTGATGTTACAATAGAGTGACTTCTTGAACTTTTGTCATTTATTTGTTCACTGATGAAGAGCTTTCTCTCGTTCTTGTGTTTTGTAGTTCTACTGCTAATCCACCATTCTGGATTCCCATACATATTGTGAACCCAGAGCGACCAACTGAATGTTCAATGTTTAATGTTAGAGCAGGTATTTTTAAATATCCTTGTATATTTGTCTTAAATTCTTAACTCGGTGTTTCGGTTGTAATCAACCAATTATTTCCAATATCGGGATATAGGAGAAGTACAGCAACTTGCTTAACTAGATTTTGTGTGTATCCCATGACCTTAGGAGTTCTGTAGCTACCGTCCCATTTAAAAAAAAAAAAACATTCATAGCACAAACTGGCTAAAAGAAAGGATAACAAAGCATGCAATGTAGGGATAATGTATTGGTGACCGGGACTTCACTTAAAGTATGGTTAAGCTGTATATAAGTCACTGCTGGAAAATTTTAGGCAATAAATTTTCACCATTATTTTTCTGAATTGATTTTAGCGTTAAGTTGCGGGGATTGTTTCATTGCAGATTCTCCACGTGATTCAGTTCAGTTTATTGAATGGTCTCCCGTTTCTTGTCCCCGTGCCTTACTCATTGCAAATTTCCATGGGAGGATAACGATTTGGTCTCAGCCTTCTAAAGTAAGCTGGCTACTGAGATATTTTTTCTGTATGATGTTCAATTTTATCTGCTACGACTTCTGATTCTGCTTCAAACATAAAAGATTCATCAGTATCTATTCAGCATGTTTTTGCCACAGGGATTCTGAAAAATATTTGTATTTCATAGAAAAAGTAGCATATCTTTTAATGAAAATGGAGTAAGAAAAAGAGTAGCTTGTATTTTTCCAGCTTGCAATTTTAGGATGATTTAGTTCTTGATTTAAATGACGAATATTTCCCTTTTTGATAAGGTGAGATGCAGATGCTTCTGTGTTTCCTTTTAGTAAATAACTGGCCATAAATACTTTCATGTGTAATTTACATGGGAACTCGTAGTAGTTTTTGTTTTACGATTTATGATTTCTCTTTTAATTTTATTTGTTTGTTATTTTTATAGTTAAGAGTAGTTATCTTTCCTCATACTTTCACCTCATCTTTATTGAGTTTGTTATTGCCATTATCCAGGGTCCAGCCAATCTAGTTAGGGATTCCAGTTGCTGGGAGTGTGAACATGAGTGGCGACAAGATATTGCAGTTGTGACAAAATGGTTGACAGGAATCTCTTCGGTATGCCATTATTATTACTATTATTATTACGACAAAAATTGTTATGCATCCTCTGGTTAACATGGTTATGCATTTCTGTTAGTTGATCCGTCGATGGTATAAGTTGGTCTCATGCCTCTAATGTCCAAAGTTATTCGTTATGCTGGGACTTATAAGCTATTTGATATTTGTAAAGCTTTTACAATTAAAAAAAACTAAAGGTTTCCGTACATCTGAATTATCGTATTTACGTTGGGGTCGTGGGTTGCCATGTCTGCTGCCTGAGTAATGTGGACCAAGGTGCACCGATATGTCGTCTTTCAGTTCACCTGAAAATCAGAAAATCTCTAGCAAAAAAGTCGATTGAATGACTAGGCTTTTGAACCTAAGACATTTGGCATTCGTGTAATCCTATTGGGTATATGGTGATATGTTAATTTTTATCGATGAAGTATCTTTTGCCAAGCCATGACCTGCTGATGTGTGTTTGGTATTCATGTAATCCTTAATGTAATCCTATTGGATGTATGACGATATGTTAAAAAATTTCAATGGAGTATCTTTTGCCAAGCCATGACCTGCTGATGTGTATATGCAGGCATTACCTATCAACAAACTTCATTGTATAGTGTGCTTGGTTATACTTGATTTTGATTGTTCATAGGACCTCAGGTCCTGTTTTAGTTGCTATTCACTAATTTTTATGAACAGCCCTTACTATGTTATGCTATACAAGAAATTTCACTTCAGTTTTACTTATTGTCAAAATCAGTATAGGTGGATTTCCTCGACTTCCAGCACATCAACAAGCGCTAAGTCAAATTTTGAAGAAAAATTTCTGTCGCAGAAGCCACAATCTTTAGGTTTGTTCTTTTTGCTGTGTGATTCTACTTTAAAGTAAATATGCAGAACTCTACACAGCTAGCATATTGATTAGTGGGTGGAACACATAATTTAGTATACATTATACCCCTGCAATGCCGAGATCGTGTTTTGCTTTTCAAAAAAACAAACAAAAAAGAATTCTGTGAAGGTTTCACTTGAGCTTGAGAGCAGCAAATGAGCAGAAACAGATGTACACATTGTTTAGCTTTTGATACTCTTGTCCTATCATATTGATTAGTGGATGTGCTTCTCATTTATGTGAAAACTAGTAATTGGGCTCACAATATATATTGTAAATATGCTATCCGATTGATGTTATAGTGTAGAATTAAGTACTATGTTGTCATCATGTTATGTTCATCTTTATACAGACATAGAAAAATGATCATGCATATTTTTATTATTTGTATAAATATGCATTGATATTACGCTATTTATTGTTGTAAAGCAGCTTTTTTGTTTTGGTTGTCGCTATCATCTGTAACACTTAATGTTACTTATTACGTTGTTCATTCATGAAATGTAAGATGTAATTTATGGATCAATTTACTTCATGTTACACTTATCGTATTAAGCGGGCAAATGCCTATTTTCGATTCCTGCTCGTAGCCATGTATTCATAGGTTTTTTTGAGCTGACCTTCCTCTATATTTGTGGTTTAAGTTTTAGTCCAGATAAGAATTGCACCTAGAGGATCCTTACTAATTCAGCCTTTTTGGTTCTAACAATCTCAGCTAGATGGCCGAATTTCCTTTGTGTATGTTCTGTTTTCTCCTCGGGCTCTGTTCAACTTCACTGGTCTCAGTGGCCCCTATCTCAGAACGGTGCAACATCAAAGTGGTTTACAACAAGCAAGGGATTGCTTGGCGCTGGACCAAGTGGTATAATGGCTGCTGATGCCATCATAACTGAGGCAGGTACCATGCATGTAGCTGGTGTTCCAATTGTCAACCCATCTACTGTTGTTGTCTGGGAGGTCACTCCTGGTCCTGGTAATGGGTTTCAGGCAACTGCCAAGACAAGTACAACTGCTGGTGTCCCACCATCACTGAATCCTCCTCGCTGGACAGGGTTTGCTCCTTTGGCAGCATATTTATTAAGTTGGCAAGAGTACATGGCAAATGAAGGAAAGCAAGGGAAGAAGCATACACCGCAAGAGTTCAACGAAACAGTACCACTTCATTGTTCGCCTGTTTCAAATTTCTCTGCCTATGTGAGTCCTGAGGCAGCAGCTCAATCAGCGGCAACCACTACATGGGGATCTGGCGTGACTGCAGTTGCTTTTGATCCTACACACGGTGGATCTGTTATAGCTGTTGTGATAGTTGAAGGTGCCTATTTATTTTTATTTGTGATAGTTGATACTTGTATTCGTCAATTTGTCTCTTGAACATAGGAAAGTATGTTGGCATTCTTTGACTAACTTAGAAAATGATGACCTGTACTTTTGCAGGACAGTACATGTCCCCGTATGATCCTGATGAAGGTCCATCCATTACAGGATGGAGAGTACAATGCTGGGAATCTTCTCTTCAACCTGTTGTCCTTCACCCAATTTTTGGAAACCCTACATCCAGTTTAGGAGGGCAACCTCCCATGCAGACAGTTTGGGTTACTAGAGTCAACAAAAGCATACCTCCAATGAAGGAATTGAAAGGTTCCCAGGTAGTTGCTGTAGCATCTAGTACGCCTGAAGATAGAGGTGCATCGGAATCTTGGATGGAAAAGACAAACAGGCTCAACTTTGATCCCTTTGATCTGCCTAGTGATGTTCGCACACTAGCTCGAGTTGTATTTTCTGCTCATGGCGGTGAGGTTGCTGTTGCTTTTTTACACGGAGAGGTCCACATATTTTCTGGTGCGAGCTTTTCGCCAGTTGATAAGTACCATGTTAATGTTGTTAATGCAATCGCTGCTCCATCCTTCTCTTCTACTAGCTGTTGTTTGGCTTCTGTTTGCCATGACACCAGCAAGGATCATACTATATTAAAAATAATACGCGTCCTTCCTCCTGCTGTCCCTAGCAGTCAAGCGAAATTAAGCTCCGCAACATGGGAACGTGCCATAGCAGACAGGTATTTGAATATAAATTGGCTGGAAGCACATGTTAGTTGTCTTTTGTTACTTGTTAGCATGTCTTGGTGTAGGGGGCTTTGAACCTGGGGTGGTGGTTATACTCCCAATGTCTTTTACCATATTAATTGGGAGGCACCTTTGTAAAATCTGAATATTGTGCCTGCGTTTTTGCTAGTCTGGTTTGATATGCTTACTGGATTTTGGTTTGCTCGTGGCAGGTTTTGGTGGAGTCTTTTCGTAGGAGTTGATTGGTGGGATGCCATTGGTTGTACACAAAGTGCGGCAGAAGACGGCATTGGTAAGAAATATTCTTTTTTATTACCTCCCCCTGGATAATTTTAGGAAGATATTAATACTGAAAGCTAGTTTTACCCATGTAGCTTTTTTCTTGAGTTTCCAAGGTTCCAACTGGATTCTCAGATCTCATGTCTGTAATTCCTTGTAGTCTCATTGAACAGTGTGATTGCTGTGTTGGATGCGGATTTCCATTCTCTTTCCTCCAGTCAATGTCGACAACAGCATGGCCCTGTACGTATTTGTTTCCTTTCGCTATCATCTGATATATTGAAACGTGATATTTGTAAAAAAGAGTTCTATCTACATCTGATATATGGGTTAATGCTCTTCTGTATTCATCCTGATGCCTTTGCTCTCTAAACTTTACTTTGTCGAACATAATTGAGCAAGCAAGGGTTGGCTTATTTAGAATAATAAAATTAGGTGTTTGGATGATAATCAGCATACTGCCATACTGTTACTATTAGTTTATGTTAGACCAACCTAGTTACGGACTCAGATAAGGCTGAATTGATTGACTTCAAATCTGTTTGACAACTGCAAGTTATCATTAAAAAAAAAATCTGAGGCTATATATCTTTGTTAGTTTTATCAAAATAGAAAATTTCATGCATGAATACGTCATTTTCAGCTACCTTTGTTAAATGCTGTAAGCGATTACCGAATTTAATTTTGCTCCTTGGACCTGAATATACATAGTGTCTCCTTCTCTTAAGCAAGTTCTACTGTAATGGTGAACTAAACCTTGTTTTTGTGGTTCCTTTCCAGAGTTTAGATAGGATAAAGTGTAGGCTGCTTGAAGGAACAAATGCTCAAGAAGTCAGGGCGCTGGTTCTGGATATGCAGGCGAGGTTGTTGCTGGATATGTTAGGGAAGGGGATCGAATCAGCTCTCATGAATCCTGCAACTCTAGTACCTGAGCCTTGGCAAGCCTCTGGTGAGATGTTATCAGGCATTGATCCTGATGCAATGACTGTTCATCCAGCATTAGTAGGAAGCATTCAGGTTTGGTTTTATTTATGCTTAGAAATATATAATCATTCTCACATATATGTGCATAGCTTAGAGTTGTGGTGCTTGGAAGTTGCTGGTTCGGCCTTTTGTAAAGGTCGAAGGTGGATTGACTGGAAAACAAAATTTTATAGTAGTTATAACTAAGCCAGTGCTGATTAGTAACTTCTGATTTTAAATAACTCTTAAATAAGTACCTGAAAAGAAAAGTTTTTTTCGAAAGCTTTTTGAAATATTGAGGTAGCTAAACTACCTTCTTCTTTTTTTCGTTTCACCAGTTTTGGTTCATTCGATGAGCAAGGGAAATAAGAGATAGTGAGTTCCCTTGTCCTCTTTTTCCTGGCTTCTTGGGTAAGCCTAAAAGAGCTCTATGAGCTTGTCCCATGGGCCCGTAGGGACAGCTCAGCTGTAGCCAAGTTTGGCTTCTATCAGTTGGCCAAGCTAAACTGTCCTTGCTTGCTGCTTTTTTCTTTGATGTCTTTTTTTTTTTGTAATTGCATATGTTTCTCAGGCTACCTTTCATTACAACAAGCTGTTCTGATAATTGAAATCTGCAGGCTTATGTTGATGCTGTACTTGATCTCTCATCACATTTTATCACACGCTTGCGGCGTTATGCAAGCTTTTGTCGTACCTTGGCAAGTCATACTGTTGGAGCCACTGCAGGCACTGGAAGCAATCGGAATATGGTTACAAGTCCCACGCATAGCTCTGCATCTCCTTCTACCCCTCAGGGTCAGCATTACCTCTGTTTTTTAATTTGTTTTACAAACTTGCGTGTATTTATGGAACTGTTCTTCAGTCATGTGACTCGTGTCATTGGTGAAATATGACAAACATCTAGAACTTGGTTTGTTCAGATTGTGTAGTAAATTGGCTTCAAAAAGAAAAAGTTTGTCGTAAACAATTACCTGATGCATCTGAAAGATTGGTACTGAATTAATTATTTCCTTCTTGCTTTTGATTGTTTTCTCCGTCTAAAATTCTTCCAGGAGGTCAAACTGGCACGACAAGCTCCACTGGAAACCCCCAAATGCAAGCTTGGGTACAAGGTGCCATTGCTAAGATTAGTAGCACAGCCGATGGGGCATCCAATTCCTCACCAAATCCTATTAGTGGACCATCTCCATTTATGCCAATAAGTATCAATACAGGAACTTTTCCAGGAACACCTGCTGTCAGGCTCATTGGAGATTGCCATTTCCTGCATAGGTTATGCCAACTTCTGCTTTTCAGTTTTTTCTTTTGGCGAAGGCAATTGCCTCGTCAATCGGCAGCCGCAGCCGCAGCGGCTGCACAGAGGAATCCTGAGTTAAGTATGCAAAAGTCTCAATCTACTCTTCCTGGGAAGGTGGAAGAGATGAGTGGGCTGCCGTCAAAACCAGCATCAGGAGCTGGGCAGCTTAATCCCGGATCAAAGGGAGTTGAAGAAGGTCCTTTAAGCCGTTCACTAAGAATAGGTTCTGGCAATGCTGGACATGGGTACACATTTGAGGAGGTAAGACATGATATTTATTTTTTCAACTTGCTCTTAAGAAATTTCAAACTAAATGGCCTAGCAAAAGTTGTTCAAAGAGCGTTTTAGGCTTACTCATCGAGTTAGTTTGAGTTTAAGAGGCTTTAACGTAGACATTGTTAACAGCAATACACGTTAATCTCTGATTTAATGGGCTAATGATAAAATCAGAAACTGTAACTTCGGCTAAAAACTTCTTCTGTTGTCTCTGTGACTGTCAGGTAAAGGTGCTTTTCCTCATACTTATGGATCTATGTAGACGAACAGCAGGTCTTGCACACCCTTTGCCAGTCTCTCAGGTTGGGGCAAGTAATATTCAAATATGTTTGCACTATATTGACGGGAACTACACTGTTTTACCTGAAGTAGTAGAAGCTGCCCTAGGCCCACATATGCAGGTATTTATTTTTTTTTTCATTTTTATTCTTGTAAATCATCATGAAAATCCTATTATTTATGCAATTCTTTTCTTAATTCTTGTTGCGTTTAATCTGGTTATTCATGTGTTGGGGTCACGAACACAGAATATGCCGCGGCCTAGGGGTGCAGATGCTGCTGGTTTGCTACTACGTGAGTTGGAGCTCCACCCTCCAGCTGAAGAGTGGCACAGACGCAATATGTTTGGTGGGTCTTGGTCGGATACTGATGATCTGGGTCATGTGGACGAGACATCCAAGCTGAGAAATTCTCAAGACTTGTTTGAGACGAATTTATCTGATGATTATGATATGATCTCTGAAACTCAGAGCCTTTGGCCGAGGAAGCGTAGGTTGTCTGAAAGAGATGCTGCTTTTGGCTTGAAAACATCTGTGGGGCTGGGAGCATATTTAGGTATAATGGGATCTCGACGTGATGTTGTCACTGCTGTATGGAAAACAGGTCTAGAAGGTGTTTGGTACAAGGTTAGGTCTTGCGTTTCTTCTATTTTATTTTAGCCATATTGTTTAGCTTTCTTGTTGACTTTGTTTTTCTCAGTTTTCTTTCTTTTTACTTAATGTGGAAGTTTTCTTTTCACGATGCAGTGTGTCAGATGTTTGCGTCAAACTTCAGCATTTGCTCCCGCATGTGCTGCCAACCAACCTAACAGTAGTCACAATGAGCGGGAGGCATGGTGGATAAGTCGGTGGTCGTATGGTTGCCCAATGTGCGGTGGAACTTGGGTTCGAGTTGTTTAGAAATACAACCTACTACTAATTGGAAGAAATTCACTGTTTGAGGTATTCTGTCTGTATTGTGTTTCTGTACATATAACAACAGATAATACTCTAATCAAAAGCTTAACCTTTATATAGAGTAGATAGCATTCTGGCGTAATTTTTTACTTCATACTATGTAATGTTATCAATTACATTGGACCTTTGCTCCGGAAGAATCTTCTCACTTGATATAGATAATAGAAGTTCTTGAAAGACCATATAGATAATAGAAGTTCTTGAAAGACCAGGTGAAAGACAACGGAAAAGGTTTGAGAACAACCGCAGTACGCCATGTTCTCAAGGTTGTTGCTGCACCATTCCCAGAACTGTGTGCGAACTCAGTTGGGCCTGGAACGCCTGTTGATTTTGGCATTTTAAGTGTAGCGTTTTAGTCTACCTACAGCTTACCAATGTGCCCCCATGAAATTTTAAATTTGATTTTTTGAGAGCGGTACTGTTTCTGAGAAAGAAAATTCAGTAATTCACCGATGTAATCCCATAAACATGAGAGGCTGAGACGATTAATGCTTCCAGTTCGAACTGACAGAATTTATAGTACAGACTAATGATAAAACACTTTTTGGTGTTAGTCATCAACTTTGACATAAATTCTGTTGAAAAATAATACTAATAGTTGCGTACAGTACTATTATTTTTTATTAACGACTATCATTTCACACCCCATAATCTCCATTAAGATACTTGTCTTCTGGGTAATATACAGCTACAACGTCATTCCCTCCGAATTTCCTACCATGAAGTGCAGCCTTTGCCTTGGAAGAACCAGAAGTATCTGCATACTCCAAGAAAACCTGGACAAAATATGAACAAACATTTGAAAAGATGGTTGCAATAACAGTCAAGCAACGGATGAACAAAATTGAATGGGGGACCAGGATAATCATCACGTGTTTTTCAAAGTTATGATTTATATTTACAAATAGGAAAAGTGAAGGTATGATTTAGGGCAATATACTAGTCAAGTAAACCGTAAGCTGAACTTGCAGGAGGTACTTGAAAAATTACCAAAGCAAAACTGTTAGACGCAGTAGAAAGAAATATATGTACCTTTCCGACTCCTGATGACCAATCTCCGTTTGCATTAGGGCGAGGGATTATGATACTCACCAAGGGCCCTGTATAAATCAGACTAGATAAGAGCAAAATTCATGGAATCTAGTACACACGAAAATTTTCCTATAGCACCTGGTAGCTAAAAATGTCTAAATCATGTCCAGTTTCAGCTTCAAGTTTCACGGTTCTTGACATATAAAATGAAAATCAGTAAGCAATGTAGAAAGTTTGAATACCGAATTTTGCGCCTTCTTCCCTCATATCCTCTACTATGTCATTGTACTCTTCGTCATCTCTCAGCTCGTCAGCACTTACCACCTTTACAATGGAGAAAATATCTGGGGTCAGTATATCATTGTAATTTACCAAAACCAATGTCAGTGATATCAAAATCAAAATACAATTGGAAGGGTACAGAACCCTACATTTCTCCATCAAAAAAGGAAAGATAATCGTCATTACGAAAGATACAACACCAGAAGCTGATAAAGGATGGGAGACAAGAATAGTACCTCGGTCAAACAGACAACTTTAGATGGAGCTTCATCTATTCCAGCAGCCATTCCAATACCAGGCAAATTACCACCTGCCTGGAGAACCATTTTCTACAAGCCCATAAAATATATCCCTTGAGACCTCAGAAGAAGAAATATGGCAGTACAACGACAACAACAACAACAAAAACAAGGTGTAACGAAATAAAAAGCAGGAAAGAAAGATAATGCACCATTGACGATTAAATGTTATGACCAACAAGTTCATTTTTACCAGACATCACCATCGACAACTTGCAGTCAGAAAGATGATGTGTTTGGTTAACTTTACGAATGGTGGTGTTGAGAGAGTTACCTGAATGGCTATGTGCTGTTGTGCCTGTTGTAATATGTTTTCCTGGTCTTTCACCTGCCCACTGTTACGAAAGCAAATAACTTGTCTTAGAGGATTAATACTGCTCTAGGCTTAGGGTTGACTCTTGAGACTCACTGAATCAAACGTTATAAATTGTACCTTATATGTGCACGTCCACGCACAATAAGTGGGTATTCATAAGATAACTCTCTTACGATTACATACTATTGACAACTCAATATCCACATGTCAAGTGAAATAAAAATTTGTATCTCATCTTTCATTGCTATATATACTCTACTGTTTGTAGCCTTGGTTGTATGTTGAGAAATTAGATTTTTTTCATTCTTCTATAATATATTTATTTTATATAGTGTCGTCATAGACTTGCTGATAAGAGTCATTAAAAATATAACTCTGCTCCTCTCTACAAATTACATTATCTGTGTTACTGTTTCTGCAGTACATATTTACATGGATTCAATAGATATAGACGAATGGAATTCGGAACTAAAAACTACCCCTGAGCACAACATGTTCATGATGAGTTCATTATCTCCTATCTTTATCTTGCTATTTAATAATAAAAGGCGCACTAACCTGGCAGTGGCACGACGAACAGTTAGAGTCTTGTCCCCCATTTTCAGACCATTAAGCGCAGCACACGCAATATCTGTCACAGCAGGATCCTGAGACGTTGCAAAACCATATATCATATCTAAGGCACGTGAACAGGAATTAACAGATGACAAATAAAAGCAATACTGGAAAGAGGGGAAAAAAAAAGGGCGAGGGAATCAAATAAAAAAAATCTGAAACCCAAATAAAAAAATTGAATGTTGAGAAAGTATATTCAAATCATGGGAGAGCTGGAAAACTTTGGATGCCGAAAGAAGTTCACACACCTGATAAACACAGAACCCATAACCTTTTGAATTTCCAGTATCCCTATCCTTAACGAGGTCAAATCCACGCAAAGGTCTGCAATGATTAACAAGCATATACACCAAGTTATCATTACAATCAATGTATCAGGCCAAACAGGGCATCTAGTGTCAAATGATACTCATTAAGTTTATCAATTGATAAAAAAAAAAAAATCATTAAGTTTATCAAGCCAAACTAGACGAAGAAGCAGGAAACATATAATTTGTAAATAGCTCCATCGCTATAGTAAAAATAATAACAATAAATTAGCGAGTTATAGGCGATACCCGAAAGACTCGAGCAACTCTCGTATCTGTGCATCTGTAAAATAGTATGGCAATCCACCAACAAATATACGGTCTGGTCCCTCTACTCCACCAGTTACACTGTCATGCAAAATTCAAATCAGCTTAACTTAGAATCACACTGACATATCCTACAGAAGAAGATCGTTCTCGATTATTCCCAACTGTGACCCAATAGGACTGACATGGGGTAACACCAAACTTACCCAGGTGTGAGACCAACAGCAGATAAGTTGAGATGTGGACTTGGCTGGCTAGGTCCAAGTGCTGCAGCCAGTGAAGGGTTGTAGTCTGTAGGTCTCCGAACCCTCACAGAGACCCCCTGTTTCGTGAAGGAAACACAGCATAAAAATGTCAGCCTCAACAAACAAACAGTTAAGTACATCGAGTCATAAATATGACACAAAAGTAAAACTATAAAAGTGAATTATAAATGTGGTGGTGAAGCTATATCGAAGATTTTCCTCTCCGTGGTCCTAAAAATGCTGAAAGGAGTTCAAAAACTGGCACCTCAAAGATTATCCCGTCCAATGCCATTGCATTGCTTGCTTCTTCAACAGTCCTCATCTCCACAAAAGCAAATTTCTTTTCATGATTAATGTACACATTGACTACAGCATCGCCTACAAGTACGGAATGCAAAAATATTACTTATCCCACCAAAACTAAGACCCCTTTCCAATTGTGAAAATTGTATTCTTGTGTGGGTAAGCTAAAATAGTGGAAGAAACCAACCTGGACCAGCAGAATTTCCTCCGATGGCAGCCATCACGCCACTAAAGAATGTGGCAATTGTCTGCTTGAACGAACGCATGAATAAAACCACTTAAAATAAGCTTAGCTTAGTATGAGTTATCTACAAAGAAACAAGCTTGTAAAAGAATTAGCAATTAACCTGCTCATTCGCCAGTGGTGGAAGGCCGCCAACATAAACTCGGCGTGCATGCCTTGTTGCCTATCATGCAGAAAATGGGAGAAGGTTGAGCATCTTATAAAATAGAGATAAATCATACACATCAAACCAGAAGTATACCTGCTGAGTCATGGCTTGCGCTGGCATAATCGGAAGGGCTCCAAACTTATGACATCAGAAAAGACCATATAAGTTAATCAGATAAGTAATTAATTACGTTGTAACATGCTCATAAACAAAAAATACTTGAGCATATTACCTGGCTGGCCCCAAAAGGTAACATGTTCTGGAACATTCCAGGCATTGTTTGAGATACACCTGGTACTTGTCCTGCATTTAGCAAGAAAAGAAAAGATAAATAGAAGAAAAAAAGGCAATATGAAAATCAACTTAGTGTTGCAACTACACATTGAGCTAACACAACACCCTTGTTTTGTCGTTTGAGCTTTTGGGTTATCAGTATGTTCAAACTGAAGCTGAAGCAGAATGCAATTCGAAAAACAGAATAGAAAAGGAAATCCATTATTGCAGGTGATGGAGAAATATTCATAAGTCTACCAAAATGGCACTTGGCAGCTGGTTGAAGTGGACAAGATCCAGCAATTGGTGCACTGGTTCCCCGTTGAACATAAAACCTACGATTGTGACGCCGAGGCATAGCAGTGGGACATGTGGCCAAACATTGCCTTCTTACCCAAATGATAAACACAAATCACAAACAAAGACCACACACAACAGCCAACAATGATTCTCAGTTTCAGTATAAAGGCACTTAAGTAATTATTGCACCATAAACAACAGAAGAAAATAAGAAAATATTCCACTGTAGGAAATTGGAAACTAAAAAGGCTGCGAAGAATACAATCACGTAAAAGCAGATAGAAAAAGATTAACGTAAAAGCAGTAGTTCGTATACTAACCTGGAACTGTACCACCAGATAACATGGCATTACTTGGTGGTGCCATGTCAAAACCGCTTGCTCGTTTGCTTCAGAAACATAATAATTGTAGCCAGTTAGTAACTCCAAGAGAAGAATTTAAAGTACAAATGTCACGTTTTACAAACAGACACCATCATTTTCTAGTTGTAAACGTAGAAATAAGACGAGAATGGAAAACAAGAATACATGATGTATGCTAGGTTTTTTACATGCGCAATATGCATCCACATTCTAATTTGGGTTTGTAAAACAGCTTGTGACAGCATCTCACTTATCAGAACCAATGTTTGGTTCTGGAGTGATCTAATGACTCATTCCTGTACAACAATACCTTTTCGAGCGAGAAGGAGAGCGTGATTTAGATCGATTCCTAGATCTATCCCGTGAACGAGAGCGTGATCTATGCTTGTGTCTCCTGTCCTTGTCTCGATCATAATCACGGTGCCTGTATAGAAACAAAAGATGAACAAAGAAAACCGAGAGAGCTGAAAAAATGTGTCTACGCTCTCCTTCAATATTATCACGAAACACAAACCAACAAAATCCCAGAGAAAACTGTAAAAAACATGCCAATTAAAGGATCAAGAGAACAGAGATTCTGCTGATAACTACCTGTCAGAATCACGTGTTCGGTGACGGTCATAGTCATCAACTTTCTCCCTTCCTCTTTCTTCCCTCACACCTCTATCCTTATAGTCCCTATGGCGTCGATCGCGGTCCCTTTCCCTCTCTCGATCCCTTTCTTTAGTCCTCGGCCTCTCATGATCCATCCCCCGAGAATTGTGCTGATATATTTTTACAGGTTTCAGTTCCTTTGTGTAGATAAATTAAAAGGAAGTACAAACTCCATAATGTGGCACACGGCATGTTATAACATTTCATGCATGCTCCACTTAAAAATCATTAAACACCGCATCTAGGAAATCAGGAGGAAATAAATGAATTGCATCCATAAGACAATCTTTTTTCAAAGTTTCTAGAATTCTGAAAGCTGGGCTCGGATGTAAAATCAGTCTATTGGAAGTATGCTATTATACATACTTGAGTTTGTTAACTTAGCCGAGAAACATATAAGTATACAATGATAACGATGGCCAAAATAACATACAATCGTCACAATGCAATAAATCTGGGAACATACATACATATGAATGAGAAAAGCTGAAAACTATAATCACAAACCCTCGACCCCCAAAGCAAACTAGAAATGTTCAAAATATCCTCATATCACATCATATGTTTCAATAAAAATCAGATTTTTTTTTCAAAGAAGACATTCCAGCTACAATGTCAATTTTATGATTTTGCCTATTTATACACACCCATTAACAGATGGAGGCGTTGAAAATGATTAGGGCTCAGAACAATCAAACTTCAGGCATAAATCTAATAAGTCAGAATTCAGTTACAGGAAACTGTTCCCAAACGAAATCAGAAATCCTATCTAGAATATTTTTTTGGATAAAAGGTTTACCTTGCTGTGAGAATCACGATCTTCAAACGCATCATAAGGTGAGGATCCTCCATGATTAGCTCCTTTGGTAGTCTCTTCATTGCCTTCGAATCCTCCACCATTGTAATCACTCATCTCAGCTGAAACAGCAAAACCAACCTTAATCTCCAAGTGATTTAGGAATGTTAGAACAACCCTGATTCTTTTCTTTGGGTATCAGATACGGGATGTTTGGAACTGTGGCTGTCGTATAAATAAATCACACAGCTATAGGGTATCCCATGCAGTTTACATTTGCCAAACAGATCATTAAATTGTTTGCACCTAAATCTAGATCGGAGTTTGGCCCTTAAGGCCCATAACAGAGTTGCCTAGAGTTCAAACGACGCTCAGCACAGCAGCGGATTTGCTTTCACCCTCGTCCAGTCAACCCAAATGGCGGATTTTAGAGCATCCGCATTCAACCGTCATCTTAGAAATTTGCCATCCACGGATACACAGACTGAATGCTTATATAAAGGTATCACCCCAGCCTACGGCCGAAGCTAACCTCTTCGACCAAATTAGTATTGTATGGTTTTGTTATTTCACATTTTCCCCGTAGGTATCGCTCGGATAAATCTAAACGATGCCAACATTTAGTTAATTGTGTTAGAATAGCGCATTTAGTTAGTCGGGTCATAGTAATGTTCTTCATTAGTCCGGCCACATTATCATGTTTAATTAATCGAGGCATCATAGTTGGATCATAATAGCATGTTTGATTAGTCGGTCACAGTATCCAGGTCTGCAGCCCCAACTATTAGGATCGCCCGCAGTGATTTCTTCGTCGGATCATAATAACACCATATCCATATGTCCTCGTCCATTAAAATGATTATACTAGTTTTCCATACAATAGTAACGTGGTTAATTAGTCGGGTCATGATAGTCGGGTTATTTTTATTACAAATTAAATCCCATAGAAGAGCAACATATATACAAACTTCTCACGTATGGAACTACTTGTAAGTGATAATAAGAATTGGGAAATGAGATATAAGAATAAAAAATAAGCAAAATCTAGAATGTTTGAAAATTACATCTAATGAGTATTTTTGATCGTGCGATAGTTTTACCTGTAGTCCACTTTGTCGCCTGTTTTAATCCATCGTGCCATTCACTGTCATCTTGGAGTAACCCAAGTGCAATACATGCATCTCTATAAGTTTCACAGAGGTGTCTATTCATCGTTCTTAATTCAGCATAACTACATGGCCCCTTGATAATGTTCAATAATATATGTAGATAATATCTCTCTCCCGAAGTAGGATCAGCATTGTATAGTCTTCCAACTACATTACGTTGTTTTTTTTTTCTTTCCATTTTGTCATTTGTTGGTCCCAAATGAACTTAGTTGGAAAGTCTGCATATGTCACTTCCCTATAGGGGTGAACAACGGATGGACGGATGCGGATTAGGGGTCACCCGCGTCCAATCCGTCAAATGGTGCGGATTGGAAAATCCATCCGTGTCCGCACCCATCACCCGCGGATTTGCGGATGTTGCGGATTGGACGCGGATTATCCGCGGTTTTCAGAGAAAAAAAAAAGAAAAAAAAACACCTAGGAAATGTGCTTCATCTTATGAAGCCCAACTTCATGGAGTAAATCCATGTGCTTCCGATATTCGAAGTGTTTTCATCTGTGGAAATATCACCACATTACCATGACCGCCACCATGAACACCATAGAATTCAGGCCTGATGCGGTTCAATCCGTGCATATGAAATATACAACTGATGATAAATTACCCAACGCAGGTTACTCCACGCAATTACAGTGATCTAATTCCAAATTATGGAGGTTAGACAACATCTCATCGTACAGTTTGTGAACATGGAACATCTGTATTCATTATTTTCAAATTCCCCAACAATGAAGGAGGCTCTAGGGAAGCAAAAACATCATGCACCGTCTCTACTGCTGGTATCTCAAAGTCTTCAGTAATTCAGTACATTCCCACTCCATATATGGCCTGTCATAAGATTCCCTCTCAGAGTATTCCCCCTCAATTCGCTTGGCGTAGGAGATCACAGCAATGTCCAAAAGTAAGCTCTGGAGGTATATTTTTGTTATTTAACATTGCCTTGTAAGCATCTTCTGGCCTCTGTACAATAGAACCAAGCCGAGAATATATACTTAGGTGACCTTCCAAATGGTTGATCTTTTTGAGCAGTTTAATGTTGCTACCATAAGGCAACTCCAAGGCTGAATTCTGTTAGAGTGTGGAGAGATGTCAGGTTCCCAATTCTGTTAGAGTATCCTGGAATCAAAGATGCCTCAAGTTAATAATTCCGCCCAACTATTCAGGAAGCTTGCGGAGTCTGGAACAATGAGATAACATCCAAAGTCAGTACATTTTCGAGTGAAGAGTGAGAGACAGATCAGCTGGTTTATTTTTCTATATATACGTACACTTTCCCTAAATAACCCTAGGGTATTAGGTTAACTACGGAATTACCAGCGGATTGCGGGTAAATCCGCGGATCAAAAGAATAACCCGCGTCCGATCCGCCAAATAGTGTGGATTGAATTTTTAACCCGTATCCGGCCCATTGCTTTAGCGGATTGGGTTTCACCCGGCTCATTGCGGACGGGTGCGGGTGAAATCCGCGGATACAGACTTTTTGCTCAGCCCTACTTCCCTAGCTTCTTCATAAACCTTGTTCGCCTGGAACCATTCCAGAATATAAGAAGGCAGTTACAGAGATCGCCTGG
>JAJJMA010230262.1:0-11429 GCA_023529015.1 Papaver nudicaule
CTCAATTTTGTTGCCAAATCACTATCAATGAAACTGTGAGTGCTACCAGTATCAATAAGTATTGAAATTTGGTGATTATGAATACATCCAGGGATTCTAATAGTATCAGCTTTACTTCCTCCAGTTAGAGCATGAAGTGAAATAGACATGTCAGACTCAATTGGTGTTGTCATATCCTCTTGAGTAACAGTAACCATGTCAGTGTCTTCTTCTTCTGACTCCAAACTATCAAGCAGAAATAGCTGAGCCTTACAGAAATGGCCTGGTTTATATTGTTCATCACAATTGTAACAGAGGCCTTTAGCTCTTCTCTGCTCCATTTGCTCTTTGGACAACTTCTGAATGGGAGGGTGAGTAGGGTTAAATTTTTGATAGGGATTTGAATTATTTGGCCTTTTTACATAAGGATTTTTCTGGTTATAATTATAGGTAGGGGGTTTTGAATAAGTTGGATGGGGGCTAAAAGGTTGTGGACTGTAATTGTGGTTCTTATTAGAGTATGTAGAGGTTTTGGGTGATATTTTAACTGAGTCTGGTACTCCTCCAACATCAATCTCTTGTTTTCTGGCTAAGTAGAAAGCATGAGATAGAGTTGTGGGTTTGAACATCTCTACTGCAATTTTGATCTCCTTCTTTAACCCACTCACAAAACTGGACACAAAATACTGCTCAGTATAATGGGGATTCTCATTGAGCATTAATGACTTAAGGGTCTCAAACTCAACATTATTTTCTTCAACAGTAAATAACTAAAGTAATTTATTGAAACAACCCACATAGTTTTCATGCTGTAAATCTTCAAATCTAGCACATAAATTCTCAACAAGCTCATGCCAAGAAATTTTACCTTTACCCACTGAGAAATCATGATACCATGAATCAGCCTTCCCATCAAGATGAATGACTGCAATACCCACCTTCTGATCTTCCTCTATACATTCCTGATGATGTAGAAAAAATCTCTCATACTTCCTGATCCATCCTCTTGGATTCTCTCCATCAAATCTTGGAAAATCCAATTTCGGATACTTCAAAAAAGCAGATCTGTCTTTGTAGCTAGGGTGTGATACCTCTCCTTCTCCTTCTTCCTCATCTCCTCGAGGTTTATGCACTGAATCCTTCTGAGGTGTACCTCCTTTCCATGCTGTTAGAAGATCAGCTACTTTTGATATGGAGTTATTCATCTCTGTTATTGAGCTGACTAACAAAGTGTTGTTCTCCTCCATCTTAGACAGGATTTGAGAATTAACGGTGGTACCTTCTTCAATTTTTGTTGAGATCTGAGTGTTGGAAACACTCAACTCATTCAATCTTCTTGACACATCCCTGATTGAATCGTTCAACTGTTGATTTGTTGGTCCCGGCATCGAACCTGCTCTTGATACCAAATGTACTGAACCAGTACAATTAATAACAAAAACCCTCTTCTACAATCGAAATTGTAGCCTCTTGATCAATTATTTCTCTAAACTGATAACCATCCTTACAGCAGACACAAAACTTAAATACAGATAGGATAAGACCTTATCCGGGATGGACACGTGCAAGCATCCAATGATTCCCATCAACGGCTAAAACAGGCAGTAATAAAGACTAACTGATTCAAGTAACTAACAACAGTAAATAAAAGCGAGTCACCCCTTAACCAGAAGCGTCAGCCCTTATCAGGTACATGACAAAGACTCACGAGCCCAAACGAAAAGTTGGTTGTATTTCGGTACCCTTGCTTTTTCATTAACATAGAGAGAGAGAGAGCTATTTCCTTTCCTGGTTCTTCTTAGTCTGGAATTGGAATAAAATAAAGACTAGAGAAGACCAATCTTTTTTATACCCTTCCTCTATGGGAGGATAAGATTTCTCTATTAGTGTCAGCAGTCAAGAGGAGTACGCCATCCTCATCTAGTCTATGCCGCCGGTTAATTGTGTGGCTCGCATAATTATTGCTAAGTTCAAGCACTACAGACATATGGTTCATTTGTCTACAACTACTATGTAGACAGTTTATCTATTGGCTGAAACTGGGTAAATTTTTTTGACTTTCCAAGGCTATGGCTCGGCTAGTGGATACTCGAAAATATTTAAATTCACTACATCCGTGAACAGGATTTTCATTTTTAATTTAACATTGATGAAGAAGAAAACCAATCTTGATTTGAAACCGACTTTCCAACTTCCTTTGACAATGTTTTTTTTACCAAGTTCACTTTTCTTGCACATATTGGATGAGTCACTTGCAATTACCCTCTATAAAAAAAAAACTGGAGAGATAGCTCTTTTGCCCACTGAGAAACCTTGCAAGGCAATGCTTCTACTTTTTCTGCACTGGTAGCTGCGAAGAAACAAGATCTAGCATTAAGAGTTGTTCCCGCAAAATTTCTAAGAATTAGCTCGAATTCAGCAAAAGTAGAACCAATTATCAAGTAGACAAAACTGTAGTTGCTGGAAATACCAAACAACACACCCAAGTAACTAAAACACAAAAGGAAGACAATATGAATAATACTCTCTTTCTTATTGATGTAAATGGTTTTGGATTCCCTTCCAAGGATAGAGGGCCTCATATTTATAGGGATCACTGAGGACATCCTGATCCAGTGTTGCCTGGCTGGTTGGCAGCTTATTCAGCTATGTCAGTTTACACTCCTTTCCTCCGCAATGAGGAGGGTACTATGGTCCGACCACGTCATTTATATTATGTTGGGGAGTGGAGGCTATCCCTCCGCTCATAGCCTATTACATTGACCGGCTACGGGGTTATATAAGGTTCTCTGCGTCCATGTACTATTAATACTAGATAAATAACTACACTCCTCCTTGTGTGCGCTGCTAGTGTGGGTTTTTGGGTACATATGAAATATGGCACCCATAATCTGCCCTTTTTTTATGAACCTCGGGATGACTGACTGCTGAGGAAATGTTTATCTTCTGATACTTCTGCGGATGATTCTGACTTGCGCTGGTGGCGATTTGTTTTTATCTTCTGATGCTTCTGCGGATGATTTTGACTTGCGCCGGTGGCGATTCGTTCCTTAGTCGATTGTTGTGGATGGTTTCAACGTGCGTTGATGTAGCTGCGGACCTTTCAGATGTGCGTTGGTGGCTATTTAGAATTCCCTTCTTCTCCGCAGATGTGCTGCCTGGCGTGGTTGCTGCTGAGGGTACACTACATTCTTTTTCGTTTCTCGAGGTATCCCTATAAATGCTTCTAAGTTTCTCCTTTTCCTTTGTGTTGCTTCATTACTATGGCTTCTTGTAAGTGTTTCTTCTATTAGCATGGCTATGCTTGTTCTTTTTCCATCTTAAACGGACTTCTGACCTATGCTTCTATGGCTATATTAGATGAGGTAATTAAGTATGAACGTCATTCTTGGAGGAAAGGTACCCGAAAATTTGCTGGTTATTTTGTGACGACGTTCTTGTTGGCATTGCTTCTACTGTAGATACTGAATTGAGGTTATATTATGCGTCCTCTTCATCGAATCGTGCTCCTACTCCCTCCTTGCCTGCTTCCGAGTATTCCTTTATTTGCTCCGAAAGAGTGAAACTTATTTCTGAGTGTTAGGGCATTGCTCAGTCAAACCCACTAGCGTTGGTATGTCAAGTTGGTTGTCAGTTTTAGGTGTCAAAACACAATTCTTGATTTAGCCTACTAGAGTTTAGATTTCGGAATTGGGATATAAACAAAGTAGTAGAGACCTTGAAGATGAAGACAGTGCGTATAAAGAAGACATCAAATATTCTTCATCGACAAAAGGTTAGTAGGAGTACTTATATGGAAATTCTTATATTCTACTTATTCTATCTTTCGAAATAGTCGACTACTTTAGTAGTGTTATAGCGATTGAGATTTTATATTCTTGTCTACATAACCATGAGTTATGTTTGTATTTTTTTCCTACAATACTAAGGTTACAAGATGCATGAGATAGATTCGATGCCCTTTTTATTGCATTGGTTTGCTTGCAAATCACATGTAGGAAACAGATGAATCTAAAGGAGTACTCTAGAGCAGAGTCCAGTGGATTATAGCTGAGGGCGTAAAAACACGTCTAATTACTGGCCCAACCCATAACTTCCAGCGGATCCAGTTAAACCCTGATTCTGAACAACGACGGTTCACGAACCGGTTCGTGAACAGTGACTCAGGATTTCACTCCTGAGTTCCAAAACATCAATTTGTACACGTACATGTACATGAGTCGTCCACGTGGATACTCTTCTGGAATTTCAAGCGGGTAAAACTTCTGACTCCTTTATCTCTTAGTTGGACTTGTGCTTATCAGAATATCTTTTGTGGTCCATCTAACGAATCTCAATGTGTCAATAAGATAAAGATTTATCTCTGGTGTTAGAGCATTGCTCGGTACCCACTGATATTGCTATCTCAAGTCGTTGTCAAGTTTATGAGACAAAAACACAATCCTTGATAAGTCTACTCTACAACTCGGACTAGGATAGTTCTAGGTAATCGAGACGAAGACTGATGAAGACGAAGACCGAAGCTTACTACTTGATAAATCATAACGTCCTCGCTGAAGGTTTGAAAGGTATTCCCTTTCCGTATCGTTTTTACCATTTCTATCATAGCAATAGTCTATGATGTTGTTTATATGATCCGAAGGTATTCTAGGATTTTCGCCGTTGCATTTGTCACTCTTGTGATAATTTGTATAGGTAGAGTATGTTGAGTTGTCTCTTGAAAAACAACCCCAACGGTGAATGCGTACATGAACGCGTACATGAACATATACCACCTTTGGGATTTCAGAGAACGATCTAAGTCTGTATGAACGCGTACATACGAGTTCAAGGATTCTCCTGACTTTTCCTGAACTCTAAGGACTGCTCTGTGTACGCGTTCACATAAGCCATGCGAAAACTTCCAACTTCCATATCTTGAAGTTTTCGGTCTAGACATAATTAGTTCTCGGACTTGTCGTGTCTTAGCCCATGTAATTCAACAACTTAATCCAAGCGATGTTCAAACTAAGTATTTGGACCAGAAGTCGCAAAGCGATGTCCAAACAAGCATTGGACCAGAAGTCGCGAACCTTCTAACAAGGTTGAGTCTTCTTTAACTTTTGGCTTTGTCCAAAGTTCTTAGAAGATTGAGAATGGGTATTCAAGCTATGGACTTTCCTAGTTCCGGAACTTGCTTGAGCCGTACTCAAGGTTGCTTAAACTTTAAGCAAAGCCTCCCTTAGTGATCACTATAATAGACGACCTTCTGCAAGATACAATCTCAATCCTCTACACATCTGTGTATCCTTGCATAAAGGTTGGTCGTCATCTCGAAGTCCTTTTAGGACTACGACTATTGAAAAGACTTCACTTGAGGATCGTGAAGTACAGGTCGGAAGTAAAATTCCATCTTGTATCTTGGGTCGATTGAATTCTTTCAATCTTATCACGACCAAGATTTGATAGAAACTTCGTAAGGTAGATCTTGTATCGTAAACCCTAGAAGTTCCCAAACGCAAATTCACAAACTAGGTTTCATACTAAGTTCGTCACGCGTTCGGAGGTAAAGTTTTTTAGGCTAGATCAATGAGCCCTATTCAACATATCGATTTCCATTAACCTTGACTTTAAGTCTAAAGGAAATCACAATCATATTCTTGTTTGATTACTTGGAACTTTTAGGCGTCCTGTTAGAGGCAGGGTAGCGCTAGTCTTCACGAAGGGAAGTTGAGCAACTCATAGGCCTGTAAAGGACGTCAACTAGGGGAATCAAGTACGTAGGCTACTGCGGGAGCCAAGAGACGTAGGAGCACATTGGTAGCTGAATTGCTTGTAGGGTGAATTCAGTCTCGATACAGTCCAGTCCGAAGTCTGAGAGTAGGCTAGCGTCTGTATACCGTTCATACTAAGGGTGTTCACATCTGAACGAGGTCCCGAGGTTTTTCTGCTAGGTTTGCAGTTTCCTCGTTAACAACATTCTGGTGTCTTGCATAATTTTCCCTTCCGCATTATATTGTCTCTGATCTATATAATAGAAGTAATTGCAAGTTTGTTGATTTATAACCTTTGAGTGAATCCGTCTCTATTGAGATCTACGAGAACTACGTTCTTGTTAGGGTTCGGTTCTCTGAACTATACTCAGGTTGTTGTTTGAATATTGATTTGTGAGATCGTTCAAATAACCATAATAAACTAGGTTCACGAAACAAAAAGTTGGCGGTGTATCTCGGTATCCCCATTTTTTCAGTTGGTATCAGAGCAGGCAAACACCTTAAAGACGTAACTGTCCGTGTTTGTTATCTATCTAAAAAGATGAAAACTCTTTTAAATAGATTGTTCATGAAAACCTATCATAAATACCAGAAAGTCCTCGACTGGCTTCGCAAAATCCACTGCCTAATCAGTCTTTCAGGACTTAACCCTCGAAGGTTCCTGCGTCTCCAACATGATCTGGAAAAGAATAGATTCCTTATTCTCAGTCATCAATCGGAGAACATACAAAATCAGTTAGATATTCTTATGAAATCTACTGAACTTTGTAATAAGAAACCTTCATCTTCCAGTAAACGTTGTTTCAAACATGGAAGAAAAGACCATCCCAAAGATGAAAGTTGGCAACACCATAGAATATTTAATTCATCCAGGTCAAATCTATACAAGATGAGGGATAATCTGCACGAGGGAGTGATGTGCAAACACAATTGTGTTTGCAGAAAATTTCTTTAATTAGAAATTAACACACATCCTTAATCTTCTTCTGTTCTTCAAAGATGAAAGGATGGTATATATATGAAGACAGGTACGTTCTCTGTATTATATCTTTGATAATATTTTCTAGATTATTTTATGAACCCTTGTACCATGAAAAGTCTATAAATTAATGGTACGACAATGTTCCTTTCTCAATATAAGATAATATAAAATTCACACCTCTTATGAATTGTTGAGCTCTGCTCCAAAAGAGATGTATCCACGTTCAAGAATTATGTGATTCTTGATCTGATGGTCATTAAATCATCATTATCTTATAAGCATCTAAGACTCCTAACTCTAAGTGAGCACTGATAGGTGTGCAAAACACCTATTCAAGAGTACCTAATCTATGCACTTTAGTCGACTTAAGCCTCATACATTGTTTATTTTAATCATTTTCGATTTTGCAGGTAATTTGAGATCATATTTAATAAAATGAAGCAAATACAACTCAATTCACAACTTTGAGTCATATGGAGTTGGTGGCCTTTGAACACAAGAAGTATACAAGCACGAAGGTGTCGCAAAAGAGAATCACTAAGGGGTAACCACATCACTGGAGGCAGCCAAGGGATGTAAATTACTGGAGCACCGGAATAACTCTACTTAGGGCAGCCAAGCACCAGTCCAGAGCCACCACACACTTAAGGCACCGGGTTATGCCTAACCTCAGCTGGCCGCTAAGGGGCAATCTTTATCTTTACAAAAGTCAGACACATAAATTCTAACTTTTCTTTCAGATATGAAGCTGAGAGCAGAAGGGGAAAACAGAGAGAGGCAGAGCAGAGAGAAATGGTGTCTGAGGAGGAAGAGTCACGCAGAGGATTAACAGCAACAAAGCAAGGTCGATTGGAAGAACTCATTGCAGAACAAGGGTAGTACAGATGTGATGTTTCCGAGCAGAAGAAGTGCCAGAAGCTACTCCTGTTGGCAGGACAGAAGATGGAGCTGCAATTGTTGGTGTCGGCTAGTGAGTGGAAGAAATGGGTATGCAATTGTGATGATTTGGTGGAGGATTGGTTGTGAAATTGTGGGTTCGGAGTAGGTCTAGCAGCAACAGAAGAAACAAATGGGATTTGTGCTGCTGTGGAATTTGTAGGTGGCTGAAGAGGGAATCTGGAGCTGAAGTTGAAGATCAGAAGACTATTCTATAGTTTGGGTTATGTTTAATTTATGCTGTGAATGATTGATTTTGAGTGGTATTTTGATCTGCTGATGATGAAGTTCATCTGTGAGTTTGGGGGTTTAAATTTGTGCTGTCGGATTCACGAATTCGACAGAGAAGAAGATGAAAGCGTGCAGTGCACACGGGTGATAGGGAAGCAGGGTGTCAGTTCTGTGGAACTGACAGGCATACGACGAGTTGGGCTCATCTATGTGTTGGGCGTAAGCTACTTCTGTTGGGTCTGAGTATGGGTTATGTTGGGCTCGGATTTCTTGTTTAGGAAATTGTTTTTAGGTTGGATGAATGTGAATAAATAAGAGAGTTTTTCACAGGAGAAAGGGGATCACGCAGAGTTTGGAGAAAAGTTCCTGGCACATTTTCCGAGGCAAGCAAAAGCTAGGGTTTTGGCACGGATTTCGAGGTGGAACCTTGGGAGAAAGATTGGAGCTTTGCATAAGGGAGTTTTTATGATTTCTAGCACTTTCATTATGTTTTCTTTTGCTTTGAAAAACAACATGAGTAGCTAAATTTCTTTTTATTGGTTGAGGATGTAGTCTTTTAATTGCAAGACATGTTATTTGCTTAATTATGGAGTTAAACTTATTCATATTCGTTGTCGATTTTATTCTACTTTGTGTATGAGTGTATGATTGATGTATTACACTAAGATAGAACATATTTTGATTCAAGTGGCCAATTGATGTGGGTATCAACACTTCGTGAACCTTACTCAGTGTTCCCCCTGCCTCTGGCTTCTAAGGCAATAGTCGAGAACATGATCCAGAGAGTCACTGACTAACGGCTCAGAAGCTTATGTAATTATCATAACGTTGATATTTAAACTTAAAAAGTGACATACAAAGGGCATAATTGCACATTAATTTCAATAGAATGGTCACCACGTACTTAAGAGGAACATGAATTCTCTCGAAACTTAATATTGAATGATTTACTTTTGGAGAATTTCATACTGCCTAATAAAGGGTATCTTAAAGTCCTTATTGGACCCGTTCCGAAACCGACTAGGCTCAGAAAGCCCATGAAAGGAACGTGTATATATATACCAAGTACTCAACACTTGTTCCCGAACACAAGAAACCCTAGTTTCGGAACTCACCACTCTTGAAGATCACTCAAACATCTTGGAAGATTTGAATCCACAAGTGAGCTCCTTGAACTCAAGTAAGTAATTTCTCCATATTACTTCATTATGTCTAGATATATGAAGAATTCCTCGAAATCAAGGAAGGGGAATCTCCATATGTTTATGATTCTAGGGTTGGATTATACTTCTATGATGATATGTGTTGCAATAAATTTCATGAAATTCCTCAAGGAAAATCATTATGGAAAGGAAGTATGAAAAGATATCTAATGATGAATTCTCAAACTTCATGGATTCATATGATTGGGGAAACATCTTTGATGGTCTAGGTCTTGGTGGTGATAAGCTTGTCAAATTGTTCCATGCCAACATTCATGACATCAACCATCAAACTTGGGAGTTTAAGACTCTTATTGGCGAAACCACTATAAGTGTAAATCGCTATATTCTTAGGTCTATCCTTGAGTTGCCCGTGGGAACCGTTCGCGTACTCGCATATGAACAAGACCGCCCCACATTAGATAAGATGTCTAACATGCTTGTTCAAAAGGTTGTTGCTTGGGATAATAATCGTTTTCCTACGAAAGATTTATCTCTAGTATTGAAAGCCTTTGGAAAAATCGGGATAACCAACTTGTGTCCTTCATCATGCACTCATTCCTTTTGGAATCAAGAATTTACGGAATTTATGTATTTTCTCTTGGAAAGGAATGGTGTCATTGATATTTGTGGATTTATACTACTTCAAATGCTAGATATGACATCGTTAAACAAGAATCTTGGCTTCCCTTGTTTAATTTCTAGAATTTGTGAGTACTATAATGAAGGACCTATTGATGATATTTTGGTCAAGCCAAAAGTTCTTAAGAATATTTCTATTCGAAAGATCGAGACCAACATCAAGAAATATACTCGTGAATCATCTTCATCATCGGCATGCAATTCTCAAGAGGCTAGCAACGAAAAACTACTTCTTAAAATTCTCGAAGGGCAACGAAATTTGAAGTATAATGTTTATTGCATTCAAAAGCAAGTAGAATTGATCGGCACTCATTTGAGAATTGGACAAGCAATGGCCGATGTAAGAGCCACATACAATGTAAGTGACTCGGAAGGAGAAGATGTTGCATAATTTAATTCCTTTTAAAAAAAAAATCCTATGGGTTGGGTAAACAATTATGCTTTGTAGTATCATTACTTTGAATACTACCTAAATAGAAGATGTCTTTTTCATCAATTAATCGAGGTTATTAAATTAAAGTCTTAATTGATGATTGCAATGCTTGATCTTAATTGATTATCTTTATGAATGTATTGCAAAACCGTGAACTTGCTTTTTTAGCCATACTACCCGTTCGGGTAAAGCAGTTCATGATAAATTATCAAAATCCATGCTTCTGACTCTTATGGCTAAGAGGAGACGATTTTTGATAATAAGGTACCTCGTAGACTACAATGTTGAACTCCGCTGGATTAAATGTTGTACCTTTAATTCTTAGTCTTACAACCACTAGGAAGGGGTAACCTAATGTTTTTCTAAAGGCGATGGTTGACCGAAACTCTCTGAGAAAGTAGGAAGATTAAACCTTGAATTCCTATTTGACCGTAACTGGCTAGGAAAGAAAAACATATCTACAAATTCACTTGTGAAAATTGTACCCAAGATATTATTCTAAAACCTTGCTTGGGAAGGTAGTCGCGTTGTTTCTTATGGAATGACACATAATGGGGGAGAGTTCTTTTGAACTTGTGCTTCATGGTAATATCTTTTTGGGGAGTGCGGCTGTGGAATCTACGAGAGAATTTCATCTTTTTATCTCTCGTTTCAGGTATGTTTACCTTTGTCTACATTGATTATTGCGATTTTATGAGGATTCCTATATTTCTTTTCTTTGTCTATGTTTATGACAAAAAGGGGGAGAAATCTTGTAGTAAGGGGGAGTAAAATCTTTCTATCTACTACGACAATTGTCTACGACATTGTCATAGGGGGAGTAAAATCGATGTGCTTGTCATGGCATAACAAAAATTAGTATATTGAGTAAGGGGGAGAACATATCAAATTGTGTAGTATCTTGAAGCATCGATGCAATATGCTTACCAAGTTTTACATACTACTCAATTGCATAACAAACTCTTGTTGGACTATTTCCTTCTAGAAACCAAGATGTGTGGTAACTTTGAGTTTGTTATCTCTACCTTGAATCTTCGCTTGCAGGAACACTCTTATCTGAAGACGCTGAAGATTACAAGAAGATCCAGTACATTATGGTTAGGGCTAAAAGATTTTACTTTTTGAATCCATATGTAAGATTGATTTTTGTCACTAAAATTGACAAAGGGGGAGATTGTTAGAGCATTACTCGGTTGAACCCACTGATATTGCTATCTCAAGTCAGTTGTCAAGTTTATGAGACAAAAACACAATCCTTGATAAGTCTACTC
>JAJJMA010230265.1:0-17440 GCA_023529015.1 Papaver nudicaule
TGATTCGAGTAGGAAACGAAGGAGGTCCATATTTATAGATGATGTTGCAGAAGAAGCTGACGATGAAGAAGAAGAAGAGGATGATGATTATGACGAACAAGATTACTATGGAAAAGGCAAAAAGAAGAGGAGACAAAATACTGCCGCTGCTTTCATTGACGACGAAGTGATTGTAGCTAGTACATTGATCGAGAGGCAGCTGGTTGCCTTATGCAGAAGTACATTGATCGAGCTCCTGGGATGAATATAAGTTCTGCCATCGCTCTGGATTATCTCCAGAACTACATCTAAGTCGAAGCAGATAAGGAGTTCCATGTCAGAGAGGCTTGCAAAGGTCTCCGAATGTTAGATACCAGAAGAATTAGGCTTGTGCCAATTAAAGAGATGACAGCCGTGGTTTCGGCAAAAGGCAAAGCCATTGACATTGTGAAGGATATGTGGGTGCGAATGAAGGTTGGGATTTATAAAGGGGATATTGCAAAAGTTGTCAGTGAGCCTGATTTACGACGAAGGGTTATGGTTAAGATAATCCCAAGGGTTGATTTACAAGCTGTTGCTGATAAATTACAAGGTAAAAAAGTCTCGAATAGTTCATTCGTTCCATGTCTACATCTCATCAATTTAGATGCGGCCAGAAAGCTTAATATACCAGTAACTTCAAGGAGGGGACAGAGCACTGGAATTTCTTTCGACGTGGTTGATGGAAATACATTTAGTGATGGTTTCCTATACAAAACAGTATCGATAAAATCAATTGACTTTGAAAATATTAAACCATCTTTTGATGAGCTTCAGAGATTTCGTGAGCCTGGACATGGAGATGGGTGTAGTGCTGTCTCCACTTCACTTGAAAACAGCAGACAATGTCCTTTTAGGAAGGGTGATGCTGTTATTGTTGTCGAAGGAGATCTCAAAACTCTGACGGGACGGGTAGAGAGAGTTGAAGACTATAACCTCCATATCAAACCAGAAAGGAAGGACCTGCATACAACAGTTGTTGTGAACGCAAAGTACGTCTGCAAATACTTCAAGGTTGGGGATCATGTGAAGGTTGTCTCTGGTGTTCATGAAGGTTCTACCGGTACTGTTATTAAGGTTGACAGTCATAGGCTCATTATAATATCCGATGCAACTAGGGAAGACATCTGTTTGTTTGCTGAACACGTCGTGGATAGCTCTGAAGTAACTTCTGGAGCTACTACCAGAATTGGAGATTATGAGTTATATGACCTTGTCAGGCTTGGTGACATGAGCTTTGGGGTAATTATACGTTAGAGCGTGAATCACTTCAAGTACTGAAGGGAGACCCAGATAGACCTGAGGTTGCACTAATAAAATTGAGGGACATCAAATACAAGATTGATCGGAGGAGGTGTACTGCCCAAGATCGTAACAACAGTACTGTGTCTGTGAAAGATGTTGTGAAGATTCTCAAGGGTCCTTGCCAAGGGAAACAAGGTCCTGTTGAACGTATACATAAAGGTATATTGTTCATAAAGGACCTCCATCATATGGAGCATTCTGGATTTATATGCGTGAAAGCGCAGTCTTGCTTATTGATGGGTGGCTCACATGCCAAGGTTTCCTCGTCTTCAATATTCGGAGCTTATAGACAGGCAGCTTATATTCCCCCTCCACCAAGAAGTAACTCTAGAAGACCTCCATTCGACTCTGCTGGTGGAAAACATGGACTATGAGGGAGTAATTATGCTGTTGGCAGTACCGTAAAAATTCGTGTTGGTACCTACAAGGGATGCAGTGGTCGTATTGTAAACTGTAATGGTCAAATTGGAGGCTCAGATGCAAACAATCACAGTAAAACGGGAGGAGATATCTGTTGACGCATTCAGTGAAACAACTCAACAGCGTATTGGAAGTGAGACACCGATGCATCCATCACAAACTCCACTACACCCCTATATGACTCCTATGAGAGATCAAGGAGGGCAAACACCACTACATAGTGGTATGCGAACGCCCATGCGCCATCAAGCTTGGAATCCTTGTGCTATCGCAACTCCAGCAAGGGGAACTAGTCCTGCACCAACATATATGGCACCAGCACTGACCACAGGTTCAGGTTGGGACTAGAGGCTATTGGACTGAAGTTGTTTGGAACAACAGTGGATTTTTGTTGTAATTTAATTATTCAGTTCAGAATTTTCAAAGTCTGCAATTCAAATCCCTGCTAATCTTTTATTTGTGTCCGTTCCAGAGAATCAATTTCAGTTTCTGTCAGATATGTTTTGTATTGGTTGTTATTTTTCGAAGTTTAAGGCGTTCCAACAACACAGTAGCTGTGCAAAAGCAAAAGAAAATTCTTGTGTTTATTCGCTTACCCATTTATGAATCACAGTGCTGAATATCATCCTTAAATTCTGCGAGAGCCAAGAACTTTTCGCAGTTATTGACAAATGTTAAAGAAACTATCATTACTTGGAAGTTTGAGCTTCACAGCACCTTGATTGCTAGAATGAGCATAATTCGATTCGCCAGATGAGAAAAGTTGACGAATTCACACAAGCTTGACACACTAGCTAGATTTCATGATTATTACCTAACAAGTTGGAGGTGAACAAATGTTGATGCAAACTCAGTTACTTCAGCATCACAATTGGTATGTATTGACTAAGAGAAATGAGAGATAGTCCCACATCGGTTAGATAAGAGAAAAGACAAGGAAAACTCTCCTATAAGAAGAGCTCGAAATGCAACTGGAAATCATACTTACCTGGACGGGGTCTATGGTTGATCAAGAAGGATTATGGCCTAGGTTAGTGACTTCCATTGCACTTTGGAAGGGCGCTCGCCTAAGATCTCCCCACTGAGGGAGAGTCTACGTCATAATTTGTTCCTGAGGGGGTATGCGTCCGCGCGGCCCCTGCCAATCCTAGCAAAACTAAAATGTTTGGCCCGTGCAGTAGTGCTTTGGTATTAAACTTGTGCTTATCTAGTCCTGCACGGTTTGACAAATTTACGCAAGCTATATCAACGTTATTGGTAAAGAAAAGCTTTTATTTCCACTGTTGATGATGGAGGTGCGTCTCATATTTTCTGATCACAAAGCACCTCTCCACCACGTCTTAGAATGACAACCCAAGTTTCCACCTCGGCCGTTGAAGAAGTGCGGTGCCTACTGAGTGGCAGAGTAATTAGTAGGGGGCAACATCTTCCGGCTGAATCTTGCCTTTTAAAGTCCACCAAATGCGCACCTTGGCACTATGTTGATCAGCTTGTTGCACTCAGTGTGAAACGACAAGGGCACAACAAAAACTCTTATAATTGGTATTTGAGAGTTTTGTAATTTGCAAGGAATTTCTGTGAGGACTTGAAGAATTCAAAGGCAATTGGAGGAGCATATCGAAATTCGCAGGGAACTCGAGAACTCCAACACAAATCAAGTGGTTAGTCATGCATGAAAATGCTAAACAGAAAATAAGGAGGAGATAAAGAGATCATCAAGTCTCCATGACACTCCAGAGATCGTATTAACGACCCTGCTCACTGCCGAAAACAAACAGCCCATATCGAAAAAGCGATGGAAGTGCGTCTCCGAACGTAGGAGATAATTTTATTTTCAGCTAGCTAGGCATTTCTAATTATAACTTAACCACAGAAATATGGTTTGTTCAAGTTCCCTTCCTCAAAATTGGGTCAACAGTGAATTAAGATATGTAAATCATAAGAAGATTTCATTCATAGTAAAACAGTGATACAATCATCCTTGTTGTTTTATCCATAAAATAGTGATACATTTGTTATGGTATGGATGATTGTCATCAGTTGATTTCAGTTTAGGCCTTTAAAAAAAAAAAAATAGTTTAGAAGGTTTTGTGCCCACTTGTAAGAAGAGCATATCCTTTACAATAGTTTCACAGGGTCGTACTCATTTAGTCCCATATCGGTAAGTTTCTATAGAGAGTAGCGATATTTAAGCTCTCAGATAGGAGAAATGAGCACGACCTTACTTGAACAGGATCTGTTCTATAGGCTCGTACCTCTGCATCCTTGAGTTCTAAGGAGACAGGACCTAAAGTCTGGTTGATGAGCCATGACCGCACCACCAGAGCGTGATTAATGGTTGCTAGCCTATGATGTAGGCTGTGCCTCTGTAGAGGATCGTTCTCAGCTTGGCCTTGGCCTGCTGTGATGGTCGTGCGGTTGTCTGACAGACTCCCATACCTTTTTCTTTTGCGCATGATTTTTTACTCGAATAATGTATCTACTCAGTTTCATTGAGAAATCTGAACATCAAAGGTTGTCATTAAGGCTTTTTTGTGACATTCAAAATTGAAACAGTGTATCAACGAAGAATTCATTTTTCTGAATAAGAGAAAAGACAAGGGAAACTGTCCTATAAGAAAAGCTTGAAATGCAACTGGAAACCATACTTACCTGGACGGGGTCTATGGTTGAACAAGGACTTTAGAAGGGCGCTCGCCTAAGATCTCCCCATTTAGGGAGAGTTTACGTCATTGTTCCTGAGGGGGTACGCGTTCGCGCAAGGTCCCTGCCAATCTTAGCAAAAACTAAAATTTATCAAGGCTTACCACAAGAGTTAGTCATTTCTTTCAAAATTAAGCTGAAACTCAGCTACAATATAAATGACTCATGGTTAAGTGGACAATCGTGCAACTCCATTCTGTTTGACAGTATGAAACTCAACAGATGATGACCAACATTCTACCAAGCCATTGAAATCCTGCTTGATGTTCAAATGTCCCTACTAGACCCTAAGAGAATTGTCGGGGAAAGTGATGACAAGGCAGTGCTCAATTGCTTCAGCACAGGCTCTCTGACATCTCCACACAATTCGCAACACAAACCTGAAGATGAAGGATCTGACCCTCTCTTTGGAAGACGTCAACATCCGGAATTAGCTCTATTGAAATATTGTCATAGGTTACCTGAGATTTTCGAGGAGGATCCAAAAGTTATGAGATCTTAAGTTTCGACAATGAAAAACTGACTAAAAATCTTGCAACAAGCATTAGCAGCTTTCGAAAAAGAAAAGGCCCTGTAAACAGGCAAGGCCGTATAGCTTGGTTGGTAACATGATATCTAGCATCAATATTCAGTAGTACTCATAGAATTTTCTCTGAGGGGTGAATATCATAGTGGAATTGACTCTCCACTTTCACCTTATATACAACATAAATTCCCATCTGAATCCAATTTTTCTCTATAAATAACATGACTATCAAACCGAACAGTGTCAATTTTTCACTTTAACAGGAATCAAAATGCAAAATTCTACCTAACTGTCAATTTTCAACACTAGACCTGCTCCAAAAATGGCGGTTTTTTCTTCAATGGGTCCGAATATTCTAACTCCCGGGATTATAAAAGTAAGTCCAGTAATAAGAATGAACGCCAAAAATCAAAATTGATTCAAAATCCCTGCATGCGAATGGAACTTGAAGAACATGCATACTTGTGCTCTTTTGCATACCTGGCAACCTAGTGTTGACAAGTGCTTGAAAAGTTTAGCCTAGTAAGAGAAGAGATCGCAAGCAGCCAAAGAAAGACCGACTTGTAAGCAGTGGGGCTTATTCACGGACGAAAATTTCGAGAATTCTATTCAGCTCGGATTTTATCCCGCACTTTATCTAGCAAAAGTGGAACTGACCGTCGGATCTTTTAAACTTTACATCACACCCATCTCGATGCTAAGCCCACAGAGTACTGACCGTCGGATCGTGTGCGGGATAAAATCCTAGATTTTCTACGGTACCTGTAGCATTACACCGAAAATTTTGTATTTGAGAATTGTTTGGGTTCTCTGTTTAAGAGAAACCCTCCAAAAATAAGCGCATGCCGCTTATACCAAAAATAGGCTAAAATGAAAGAAAAACTAGCTAAATTTTATGTGGGACGAAGAAAGTAAACAGCAAGCACACAAAAGTAGTATGCATTGTGCTTACCTCACGGCTGCGTGAGCTAAAGATATGTGTGAAGTGCTAGTTATGTAGCAAGCATTTTGAGTGGAGTTGTGCATTGTGCTCCATGTGGGACTAATCCCTTGTCCACTCTACTCTCAACTGTAATCCCAAGTTTGTTTCAGGGCCTGCCTATGTTTACCTTCCCAAACGTTAACACATACGAGTAGTATAATGAACTGATATGATACAATATTTAGTGTAGCAGATGTCATTATAGTACAGGAGTAAAGTCATTGGATGATGACATTGGCGACCTGAATTCGAATTTCGTCTCTAGCGGGGTGGGGGATTTTTTTTATGTCTTTCCATAGCTACCTACGCTTGTACGTAATGGGCCTCGGTCCAACTTTAATATAACCTTTCAAATTTAAAAAAAAAAAACAATGTTTAGTGTACGGCTGACCCTGATAGCTTGATGCAGTGATTTACAGTCCAATGTAGAATTTACATTCTCCGTAAATTCCCTCTACTTAGTCCAATGTAGAATTTACATTCTCCGTAAATTCCCTCTACTTAGCATGAAATTTCACGCCTGGGATTAGTGATGTTTGTAACCCATGAAGGCAACAAAAAAAATAACCTCGCGTCATTAAGGCAGACGCAAAAGATTTAAGGCAGATTTTGAAAAATTTTGAAAACTCGATCACCCAGATGTAATTAGGCTATCCCTTATCTCAGTGTCTAAAATACCCCACACATATTAAGCTACCGATTAACTCAAAACAAGTTACCGATTAAGCTAACCTAACTACAAATTAATCTACTTAGCCACCGATTAGCTTAGGTTGTGGTGATCATGCTACGAATTCAGCTTACATGGAGGAAGCCATGGATTGTTGGAACTCTATCATTCGGTAGATCCGGACCATTAATGGAGCCACCGAATATCCCAACCACCATCCATACATGCACAATAAAGTAACCATTCGGTCGCTCGAAATCTTTTCTAAGAGACCGAATGTACACTCGGTAGACTTCTAAGCTACCGAATTGTACTCGGTGGCTCAAATGGTTACCGAATCATATTGATTTTTCGTACAAAATATTGGCCAAACCTCATCTATATTCGGTGGCTTAATTAGCTACCGAGTTATATTCAGTAGCTCATACTAGCTACCGAATATACTCAATTTTGGCTACAAAAACCGAACCAATATTTTGTTATCTTCGGCGGCTTAAAAAAGCTACCGAATATAGCTTATTCGGTAGCTCGGGTATATTATGAAGCTACCGAATGAGCCTAGCGTGAGTCGAACACGCATCTTCTGACATGAAGTCAGTTATGCTACCATTGCACCATAGGTTCTAATATCTCTTTCCACAATCAAATAAGGAACAGGTAAAAACCAACTAAAGGTAAAAACTTTATACCATTGTAAAAGCATAAAGTAAGGTCGCAGAAACATGAAGAAAGCTATACCATTAACCACATTTATAAGCCCCGTGACTACGCCATGAGATTTCAAGAAACTAAAATTCGTCAGCAAATCTCCAAAATCACTTAATGCCCTTTTCTTGGTAAACCTAAGGTAAGAACCCTCTGTGTCTCATTATCATTTCCTACTTTGTTTGTTACAAAAGACTACACATACAAATGACCAGCACATACAGAAAAAGAATGCTCAGAAGGAGTTTAGCATGAAAAACAAGGGGACAATGCTCAGAAGAGCATCAGCTTAGGTAACATTTCATGATACTCTCCATTAGATATACATTAGGGACTACAAACAACACCAGGCACTTGGCATCCTAATATACAGTAGCCACTTTGCCCACTACCAACCCAAACTGTATGTCTTACATACTATCATGTTATGACTGCAACACAAAAAACTCCAACAACATAAAGAGTAATAAGCAAATCACAAAAATGCACCTTCTTTATGAACAATTCCCCAAGCTTTGCCATGTTTACCATCATGTAATGACAGAATCACCCAAAAAAAATGTCAGACAATGAGTTACAGAAGCCGAAGCTCTTGTTCATATTAAAAAGAAAGTAAGGGGGTTTGGGACCTTGTACATATCTTCATTACCTGCAGCTTTTGACAGTACTTTTCAGCTAGATTCTGTGGGCAGTGAGCGGTTTGAAACCCTTTCATCACAAAGTGAACAAGAAGCTCGTCACCAAGCTTCTCATACATGATTTTCTGAGCAACCACAATTTCTCCAAAAAGAACCAGCTGCAACAAGACATGTAAATGATCTTTAGGCTATTAATTCACGCAGTATGCAAAAATGTAGACAAGCATGGGTTTGTACTTAGTACTCAAGTAGACTTGATTTCTACCGAGTCCATACTTATCAAAAATCAAAGTAACATCATCAATCAACCAATCTATCAATCTAGTACACCACTAAATCTACTTTCTTTCTCCAATTTTCTTGATCATGAACTGAAAATTCTAGTCAACTAAATGAAACCCAATTCTTAAAAACACTTGAAAACCCAAAACCCATCTCCAATAAATAATGAAAAACTTAGTACTTCAAAACAGAAATCAAAATTTCACAGTACTCAAAAGTTCAATTAGGGATAAATTCAATTTATACCCAAAACTAAAAATATTAGGGGATTTGAGTTTCTAGGTTTCAACTGAAATTCAATCGAGAGTATGAAACCGAGACTGTAATTAAATTTCTAATAACAATTGAAGGGAAAAAAAAAAACAGAAATCTGAAAGTTAGGGTTCTTTATGCTTACAATAAACACCAATTAACTCCTCTTATTTACTTTTCTTCATATTATCTCGGTATCAACACATTCAAACCCTAATTTTTCTTCATTTTAATTTCTTGATAGATTATCACCGGAGGAAGAAACGATGGTGATGGAGAAAAACCATGGCGGTGATGGAGAATATGTTGAGGGAGAAAATCATTGTCGATGTTGGTTAAGAATCATGCACAGAGAAGAATCATGGCATAGAGACGAGAGAGGCAGCAGGGAGGGGATCTTCATCTTCACTACCACCACCACTGAGATTTGGAAGAAGAAGAAGAAGAAGGGCGTGCTGATGAATCGATGATAATGAGCTGAGGGCTGCACAGAAACCGCCCGAACCGCCCAAACCGACCGAAAACCGAAGAAAACCGCCCAAACCGTACCCGAACCGATGATCCAACGGTCGGTGGCAGTTTCGAAAATATAAAAACCGACTATATCGGTTCGGTCAGCAGTTTTGGGTATTTAACCGACCGAACCGACCGCCCTAGAACCGGCCAGGATATACCATTGATATAAACCGTTGATATTAGATCAATCTAATCTAGGCCATCCAATTTTCCTATACCCTTAGTATATAATGTTCCGATATAACCCTAAGCCTTTAGTTTAGTCTCTCCTTCTTTCTGCGGCAACTTCTTCTTTCTCACTCTCCTCTCCTGTCTACGCCACCACCATCTCACTCTCACCACCACCACTTCATCTGCGCTATCTACTTTTAGATCGAGTTCACTCTAAGTCTAAGTAGTTCTCTGTTCATTGTTCTCTACTTTTCTTGTTCTTGTTCAGTTTTTTTAATAGTCCAAATCTTTATTTCATCCGATTTAGTTTTAGTTTTTAGTTCTATACTGGGTTTTCGATGCTACAGATCATCAGTTAGTTAGGTTAATTAAGTGTGTTGTAACTCCTTATTGCTGATTTGATGATGGTTTTTTAGTTTGATTTTTTTCAATTGTTGGTTCTAGTAGGTACTGACTTGTTGTGAATCTTTGGAAATGTAATATAATGAATAATTTCGAGTTTAATTGTTTTGGGTTATTAAAGAATCATCTGATTTAGAAATTTTTTTCTTCATGTAAATCAATTTTAATTTGGGGTTTCTGTTAGAATGAAACCCTAGTATTGTTGTGTTGATTTTTTTTTGTCAAATAATTAGGGGTTTAATGTTGTTGTTAAGTTAGATCTGCGTTAGGTTTCATTAGAATTGTTTATTGCATTCCTATCAACATTATTGGTTTGCTTGATTTTGTGAGAAAATTATTAGTTCAAAACTTCAATTTTGCACTGTGTAATCTGTGTAGGTGGTAGTTTAATTTTTTTTTGATTCCACTAGCTTGTATTTAGTATAAGAAACATTCTGATTTTATAATGGTGGTGTGTATTTTTTGATACAGGTCAATGGAGCATCCTGTTCCTGTATGGGTGGTGCAATTTGAAAGGTTAGGTCCTGATACAGCAAAATGTGGCACTGCTCAAAGGTATTTCCTGCAAACTCCAAGCAACATGGGACGTCTACGTTGAGGTCTCATCTGAAGAATTGTGCATCTCTGAGGTCCATCAGTCCGTCCAAATCTAATCCATAAACAAGAGTCGTAACTTGTAATAGTTATTTGCTTAAACTTGGTGTGATTGAAGTTTTTGAACTTCTTTGTACGTTGATTTGCTTGTAGAACCTCTGTTTGATGTATTTAAATGGTTAAGTTAAAAGATTGCAGGTAGAAAATAATAAGTTGGAATTTTCATTTCATATTTACAATTATGCCATCGGTTAAAACCGCCCAAAACCGTTCCGACTCGGTGCGGTTCAAAACCGAACCGATGCCTTTGCAGTTCGGTGGCAGTTTTGAAACTGCCAAAACCGCCCATGGCAGTTCGGTGGTCGGTTTTGGCTAAAACCGCTACCGACCGACCGTTGTGCAGCCCTAGCTGAGAATGGTTCTACGAATGGTTAAAACATTTAGGAAAGGGTAGTACAGACATTTTACATGTTTGGGAAAGGGTACAACAGGTTTTTCGCCTACCCATTTAGCCACCCCTTAACACGACCAAGCGGCTCGTCGAATAAGGCAAATCTGCCTTAAATCTTTTGCGTCTGCCTTAATGACGCGAGGAAAAATAATTAGATAATCTTCCATTTTGAATCATTAGCTGCAGATATTATTCCCACATTGTTTTTACGGTTGATTAATGGATCCCTTTCGGAAATTTTCGATCTTCCAAAAATATTAAGTTTCATAGGGTTGTACCCTTGATTAGAGGAGCCCTTTTTAAAGTTTTTGATGGCTTAAGGAGGTCTAAGGCTGAATAAGGGGTTTGGAAATAGTTTTCGGCCAACAATTAACGCGCCTCGGTGATAATGTTGGTGAGATCTACAAAATCCAAGACGATATGCACAGTATGGAAACAATCAAACAAATGCGTAATTACCCCCTTCAATTTTTTTTTTCTTTAATACCGTTTCCTCTAAGGTGGCGAAGCACGACATCATTAGCAATGAGAAATCCGGTAGTTGATAGGAATAAGTGAAGAAGATCAACCATTATATTCAATCTTCATCACAGTAGCAATTACTCTTAAAGAAAACCCATTGATGAAGAGTTTATCACATAGATCTGGGAGCTATAGAGTTAATCAAGAAACATTAGGCCGGTAAACCGCCAGACTAACCAATATTCACAGATGAAAATTAGAGTTTATGAGGCAGATCTGGAAATGTTAGTTTTAGAAATACACGAGTAATTGTGTAAAAAAATTAACAATTATTGAAAATTTCGCATACAACAAAACAAATTGAAAATTTCCCCAACACTTCCGTTTTGTGATTCGTGTTCTGCAATCACAATTTTCACAACTTTAGTCGAAACTCTCCTATACCTATAGCTTAATCCCATCATCTCCCCCCGACCACCAGATCCATCATCTCGATGGGTTAGGGTAGTGTTGGGGTGGAGGGTTTCACCTTCAAGTTCTTGCCCACTTTGTTTTCCCTTCTCATGAACTTGGTGGGTGTTTTGCTTTTCGAAATTTCTACTTCTTATTTCTTTATGTACAGTTGGTTTTCTAGTTTGGGCAAGCTGCAGTCTGTTCTTGGTAGCACACTAGGTGTTTGCTAAATTTCCTGTATGAGTTTTATCTTGTTTGCCTTAGGCTGGAGCCGATGTGCAATAGGCAGACGTGGTGTTCTCAAGGCTTCATAAGCTATTGTGTACAACGGTTACCTTCATTGGTTTTTGCTATAACTATGCCTAGAACCCGTTTAGATCCTTCGCAAGCACCATCATCTTATCCCACATAGACACGCCATCATTATCACCATCTTACACATGCTCTCAAGATACCATGGATGCTTTCACAAATTCCCAGAGGGAAGGTATCTATGACTCTCAGGGTGCGACGCACTTCCCTTTCCAGGGTTTTGATGACTGGTGAAATAATATGGGAGGGAAAGGATATGCCAGAAGTTCTCTCATTCGTCACCTGCAGGATAAACATTATCGTAACGAGGAGGAGAAGGCTGTCTGTCGATCTAGAATCAGGAGCAATGTGAGAGTTTACCAGGCTTTGGAATCTACATTGACGGCATTGCAGAGGTGGCTTTGCGGCGTATGTATGCATCTTCATTCGTGGAGAAAACTATGCCTTTTGCATGCCGGTGGTGTTACCCTCGCCACATTCAATGTGAGGACAAGAACTGTGGCCTTCCTCATTCACGGCATTGACATGCCAATTCAAACAAATGCCCCCAACCCTTGTGATGATGAACCCACAGTTCTGGAAGACAATTCTACATCATTTCTTACTACTGAATTGCTAAATTCAGTCTTCCTGAAACAAATTCCTATTGTGTCTAGCATTCCCCCTCCCTGTCGGCTTAATTTCTCTAGAACCTTGCAGTCAACAATTGACAAGGTTTTGCTTAACCCATCTAACTTATCTTACTGGATTCAAATGCTTTTACTACCTGTTTGTACTTTGAAATTGTACACTCCAAAGGAACCTCAGGAGGAGCGATCTGGAACCAGAAAAAGGATGCAAATTGCCTCCATTAATCAAGCTCTGATTAGGTGGAGAGAAACTGGTGTTTTCATTTCCATTGTTCAGGATTTACTTGGTCTCACTGACACTGCCAGTTCTAAGAGTGTTAAGCCACAAGACAACAACAATAAGAAGAACACTACCAACTTGCAGGCCTGTCGTCGTAAGCTCATTCATGGACACTACACGGATGTCATCCGTGTCCTGACTTCCAATGGCATTGCCCCTCCCAATGCTGACACGCTATCTGAACTGCACAACAAGCATCTAAATACCCCTCCACCACTGATCCCATCAACCCCCATAGTATCTTCACCTCTCCAGGCCAACAGTGAGACAATGCTTGCTGCCTTGAAGAGCTTTCCAAGAGGCACCTCATGCGGCAGAGATGGCCTAAGGGATCAACATCTTCTTGACGCTCAAAGTGGTGCTGCTGCAGCAATCGCAGAGGATCTTCTAACTTCCATAACAGGGCTTGTAAACATGTGGCTTGCAGGGAAATGCCCACCAGAGTTGGGGGAGTTTGTAGCCAGTGCACCGTTAACACCTCTACTGAAACCAGGTGGTGGTCTACGTCCCATCATAGTCGACACCATTTGGAGGATATTGGTCTCCAAAATAGCAGCCACTCACGCCTGCAAAGAGTTTGCCTCTTACCTAGGTGATCTACAATTCGATGTTGGTGTTGCTTGTGGATGTGAAGGTATTCTACACTCAACAAATTGTCTTTTAGAGAATAAGGGTCATCTGGATAACATGACAATGCTAGGGTTTTAACAAACCTTAGAATTTTTTTTCTTTGAAAAAATCGATGGATAATTCCTCACCAACCCAACCACACCCTTATCAAGATGATTATCTTTCTTCAACATCATAACTAATCATCGCCAATTGATCATCAATGGTGGCTACTAATTTTTTCGGCTCTCATTCACCCACACTTCCTTTATTTCAAGACCAGGAGATTAAGAAACGGAAACTCATGTTTCTTTAATTATCCTAACAAAGCTTTTAATAGATACATCCCTTAATGGTTAAGGGATACCATATTGATGGGCCATAAGGAAGGGATATTCCAACAATTTCCCCCTCGCGACTTATGGAGAGGTACCAGTCACCACCAAACTTGCCTCGCTGCAAAAAAGAACATGCTTGTATCTCGGTCGTGACTTGGTCATCGTATCAGAACCATTGCCATCTGTATGGATCTTCTCAATATTAATTAGCTTATCTTCAAGAACTTCTTGTATCCACTGATACCTAATATTGATGTGCTTCGATCTTGAGTGAAAACTCGAATTGTAACTGAGATGAATGACACTCTGGCTGTGACAATAAACAATGAATTTATGTTTCTTTACCCCAAGTTCTCTAGCAACCTCTTCATCTGTATCATCTCTTTGCAACTCTCTATAGTGTGTCTATGTAGTAGACAATGCTACACATCTTTGCAATTTGAACTGCCAAGACACATCTCCCCCTACAAAGGTAAATGAGTAAGCCGATATCAATTTCAAAGTAGCTTGAGCACCTGGCAAATTAGAATCTATGTAACCCATTAAATATATCTTATCACCATCATAACACTAACACATATTAGAAGTACCCCTTAGATACCTTAGTATCCATTTCACTGCTTCCCAATTATGCTCATGTTTTAAGGTAAAACACAATGTTTTGTTAAAAGCAATTGAAATTTGAGAAATCCAAATTGTACATGGCAAGATTAAACTAAGAAATGGTTGTCCAAGCGTTTCTTCGGTCACAGAGAAAGGACATAAGGTCGATCTTAGGGAGGGAAGCAGATAAAGGATGAGATCATACTAATTATAGTTCAATAATATGAGTTTTGTGTGTGTTTGAGTTCTGGTGTTCTTAAAGAATTAGATTTTGTGGAAAATAGTTTGTGTAAAGCTGTGACTTGAATATCTAAATCACTTCTGCCATGGAAAGTAGATGAAGTCATCTATTTATAGTATTCAGAGCTACAATGTATCTCGTAAGTTGTGAAGAAGTGGGAAAGTGGAGAACGTGGTGAACATGTAATTGTTTCCACAAAGGTAGGAAAACTGAAAAACATGCCCACTACTCCACTACGCCAGACCAATACCCTAAAAATATCCTACCGCGTGACATGTTTGATGTCTCATTTGAAATTGATAAAGATGTTTGAGTATTATAACTCGTTATTATCTAAGTTGTAAATATAACTATCTAGATAATTAATGAAGCAGTAGTGCTCAGGACAATATTAAATGATATCTTGAACTTGCATTGATACCTCAAGCCTAACCCGTTGTAAGCTAGGGTTGAAGAAATGACTACTCGTAGAGAATGTAAGCCCGCAAGCTTGGACCCGTGTAATCCGTAACCCATCACGGGTCAGCCCCGACCCGCCCCGACCCGCCCCGTTGCCAGGTCTAAAGTAGAATACTCTAATTATGTAAATAAGCTTTGAGCTCTGATGATGCCAGTGATGGGCACTAGATGGCATTGAGATGACATTGCTGGAGAGAGGTGCTAGATGTTGGGGCTCGAGTGAACAAGTCTCTTAGTATTAGTATTGGCACTTCATGGCATCAATGTTCGTGAATGATGAAAGAAACATTGGCGTATATTTCTCACACAAAGCATTAAATACTTGGTGTTGCACCAGAGAAACAAGGGACCAGCTAGCGCTAGAAAAATGCCTCGACACCATAATAGTATGATGCTTGGATTAGGCTAGTGTTATAGTTGGATTGGCATTACCATGAGCTAGTACTGAAAAATAGTGGCACTGACACTAGACCAGCACTGTGAACAATATTGTTAGCGCCAGCAGCAGCTAGCGGTGTAGGAGAAAATGTTGGCGTTGGCGAGTGCCAGCGGCGTGAGAAAGTAGCCAGCGCCAAGAATTTGTAGCGCTGTAGGAAGGTAGGCTGGCAGTGGCGTTAGGACAGCGGCGTGAAATTCCCAAGTCGTAAGCAAGTTGACACTGGCACTAGCACTAGACTAGCGTCGTAAGTTGGATGGCGCTAGCAAGTGTCGCGCTATGGTAATCTTGTACTAACGCTAGCTTTGTGTTAGCGCCATGAGTTGTTGTTTGTGCAGGCGAATGTCGGTTTCCCAACCTCGGTCGTTGTATGATTGAAAACTGTCGAATCTGCAAGCCAGAATTTTAAATAAGCCATATAAGACTGTTCTTTATCATCCTTATCCTCATAGGAGCCAAAGAACTGATTGAGCTACCAGCATAGAGTTGGTTATCAAATTAACGTATTCCACTCCTAGTTATTTGAAACTTTTAGTCCAGCAATTGTTGTTTCGCATTCAACCACATTATTAGATGCTTGAAAATCTAATCTGGTTACTTTCTCGTCCATTTAACCTTTTGAGTAAGGTTGACACATCCCGCACCAGCTCCACTGAAATTTGAAGAACCGTCGGTAACAACTGTCCATAGTGGTTCAGACATTCTTGAAAAGCTACAGCCCAACGACTATGCACATCCCGTAGTTGTTCATAAGTACCGACAAGATTGTCATCAGCAGAATCCAGAGAAAACTCGCATACACCAAAGCGATCGAGGTCCGACTCCTTATCAGCAACAAAATACTCTCCAACCTCAGTCAATGCCTCCGTAGAAAAAAGAATCCTATGACGTGGATTGAGTTTCTGCTTTGAAAATTATTTACGATGTTCGACCTCGAGATCCTGTTTCGGCCGAACCATGTACTTAGTTACCCATTTGCAGGAATAGCTGGTTCAGTCAAAACTTTTTATTTTTTATATCGAATGAGCCGAACCATGTACTTAATTAGCCATTTGTAGGAATAGTTGGTTTGACTCACAACTTTTCATATCGAATGAGCCGAATGTTGATACATAAAAATGAACAAGTCCACATGGGGACTGTGGGCTGGTTAAAAGAGCAATAAGGAAAACCCAAAGGCTAATAGTCAAGAGAGCTAAGAAGGAGAAGGGAATAGTCAACATGTTTATACCAAGGGACAAGTGTGGCTTGAGAATCAAGGGATGTCGTTTATGTAACTAGTCTTCATAAGGAAAGAGGAAAATTTATTATAAATATGAGGTAGTGGTGTATCATTCTCTTTCTCATCTACATGGCTTTTAAGCAACATTTCTTTGTTGTGATCTTGACCGGCTCTCCTAATCTTTTTCCTTAAACATTCGTCGACTTCACTGGGTGACCATGGTTTCTAGTCTAACGGGAATGCGTCTAAACCATGGTAATCTCACCCCCACTCCAAAAGCCGCTCCCCAATCTGCTTCACTAGCCGATCCTCATCTACAACCATGGTAATACGAATAAGGCTATCACACACCACCTCAACAACAAAGCGACGAATAATCAATGAAATCAACACTAAAGATGAAATTAGAAGAACCAGATGGACTCAAGCAAGCATCAAGCATCACCAACACAATGAAGAAAGCAGGATCGAGAATCATATTGGAAAAAAGCAAGATCGAGTACATCAAGTCGGAAAAAAAATCAAACATTCAACATCAAATAATCACAAAAAGAGAAGATCTTCTTACTAAATTCCAATTTTATTTCATTTCCGTTTACCCAATTTGCAATTAGATTTAAAAATCTATCATGGATTACTCATCAGCATCGTCTATATATAGAAAACATTATTCACAAAATTAAGCTTGTTCTTCATTAAGTATCGCGACAACTATCTAATCTTTGACTTGATTGAAAATTAAATTGTCGATTTGTAATCAA
>JAJJMA010230279.1:0-10308 GCA_023529015.1 Papaver nudicaule
TCTGATCTTATCTTAGATATTGCTTGGTTACTCAAGGAGCCTAAATCGGAAGAAGATAAGCTTTTAAGTTCTTCAAAAATTCAGAGACTGAATCGTCTACTAAGCTTCCTATTAGGGAACAGTTCCAATTTTGTCTTGGAGAAAATATTGCGATCTCTGGAGGATACGATGGATGCCCTGAAGCTGTCCAACCAAGTTAATACAAGCGATGCTGATCTGAGTTTGTTCCAAAAATATATATTTCAAGCAAGAGAATCTGTTCACAAGAGAATCCAACGTGTTGGGGAAGTAGTGCAGTGTAAACATAGCTCCCTTTCTGAAGAATACCGTTTTCCTCAAAATTGTAATGAAAACGGCAGGCTCTATTTTACTCCAAGCAGTATTGTGGTAAGTTTGGCGTTTTTTGTAGTACTACTGTACTTTGAAATTTTCCTGATTCGTAGATACTACTCCTGAATAATCTTTTTTTGTTTATAAGTGGGCAGCATATCTGTTGATAGTAAAGTAGTCTCAGTTCTCATATTATACTGTAGTACATGTAGACGTTAGAGGGGTTATCTTTGCTGCTTTTAATCAATTAAGGGTACTTTGTAATTCCAATTTGTTTTTATTTTTGATCATTGCAGGATATGGAGGTGGCTGTGGATATGAAGTTAGGGTCCATGAGAAGCTCAGAAACTATTCCACTTTTGAATGGAGATATAACTAGAGACAATCGTCAAGAAAAGAGTTATGGCCGTATTTTGTCAAAAGTTGTTATGAGCCCTCGCCCCTTGGTCCTAATGGTCGCTGTTGCTGCCCTATGCTCTGGAGTTTGTGCGGTTTTGTTCCATCCTCAAGCAGTTGGCGGATTAGCAGTTTCTATTCGCCGAAGCTTGTTTGGTCACTCCGCATCTTGAACAGACAAATCAGAGAGCAATGAAGAGATGAATTATTTGTCTGATCCAGTAAAACTGGATTAGAATGATGCCCACAGCTCCAAGTTTAATTCGGGGGTAGTCCATCCTCAATGGAGTGCTCATTTAAATATGTAAGAGCTGCTCCAACCTATCACCAATCAGCCACCACCGGCGCCGAAAGTTGTACAAAAATATTTTTGTGACGGAATTGGTTGAAGAGGAGGAAGACTGAGCTCTTCATTTGTTTTTGGCAATGTAAAGGGTTCCAGAGTCATATAGATAAACAAAACAGTAATTACACGAAAGTTGTGTATTTTTGACGACTGTAATTTGTAAATGTAAATTCTTTCATGATTCCTTGTAATTGGAGAGATTAATCTCTTCATTTGATCCAATTTCAGAAGTTCTGTAAGTACAGGATGAGATCATGAGCATTGGTTAATCAAATGTCAAATTCAGGCTGGAATGTAGACAAAATGTTCAGCTTAAGTTCGATGATGAAATTCGTTCAACTTAAGTTCGATGATGAAATTTATTATGCTAATGTTTCAAATTGCACTTGTCCCTAGATCAAGTGAACTTCATTTTCCAAAAGTAAATTTGATATAATCATTTTTCGGCAACGAGGTTCAGTTTGTTTCTCTGAGTACCCTTTGGAATGTGGTACCATTCATAAGTGTCAATAAGAGCCTGCCGGAAAGCTCCTGAAGATGACGTTGAATGTGGTAGCTTCATGATACAAGGTCTTGATAAAGAGGTAAAAATATATGGGATCACTCCTAGTCATTTAGTTTGACCACAATTTTTGGTCTTTCTCAAATCCTTTTTTGCGGTCCCTCTAATATACGAGGTAGCTGAATATGTCCCGAAAAGTTCATAACCGGCCTGTTCTGTCGCAGGCCGCCCGGTCTGTCCTGGTTATTTTCTCGGTGCAGGCTCAGGCTTTGTGCAAAATTTAACTGTCCGGCCTGTACTGCCCGGCCACAATCCTTTACCCTGTGCGATATTGACTCTTCTAATCCCTAACGTCCTCCTCAAACATAGCCACAATCACAGAAACACTTATTCTTCTTTCCATATCTTTGAAACAAAATATTTTTTTTGCTTCATATAATCAAATTTTTGAATATTTCTTTCGCAAAATTTTAGGCAAGAATCAGAATATATATGCCATGAATTTCTCCTATAAAACGGTTGGGTTTCTCGCACTCCTAATTCTAGGGTTTCAATAGCAGAGAACAATTCCATCAACAATAATAATCTTTTGCGGTAAGTTCTTTGAACTAAATCATATTATCAGTTTGTTTTTTCGATTGCTTTAGTAATATAATAATCTTTTGCGGTAAGTTTTCTTTGAACTTTTGATTCTATTAAATCATATTATCAGTTTGGTTTTTCGATTGCTTTAGTAATCAGAATTAGAATTAAAATCTCCCTTGTTTTTTTTTGATCATATTCCTTTATCATCTTAGTTATTTGGGTTTTCTTTTAAAATTGAAATTGTTGAGTTCCTGGTGATGATTACCAACTGAGGTTTGTATTTATTGGGATTAAGTAAATCGACTCTTTTGTTTATCCCAGTACTCATTTCGTTAACACTAATGATTTTGGTATTTCATTCTATTGCTATGAAGAGAATCGTCATAGAAACTACAAAATATAGATACTTTGCATCTGTATAGGAAACGAATGTAATGCAAACATGACACTGGTTGGGGTAACTTATAGATTCTTCTGTTTCTACAAACCAATAATTATATTTTAGGAAAACTTGTTTTGCTCCAAAAGGTAACAGAAAGTTGCTGGCATTTGCTTATGAATTTTGTCTTACAATTCGTAAGGATATTAACTTCTTTACGTGACTATAAACTTCATGCTTATCAATTATGGAATTGTCTAAGAGATGTAAGATGCTCATTTGCACTATTTTCTTAATCAAAATGTTCGCCCAAGTATTGTACTGATTCTTCTCTTTTATCAGTTATGCACTATGGAATGTGGTACACTCCATAAGCAAATGCCAGTTAAGGGCTTGCCGGAAAGCTCCTGAAGATGATGTTGCATCTCATTGATTCACACGAGTATATATCCCCTAGCAACTCCCCTAGGGCTTTCGATCTGATGGTATCTGTTTGCTCCGTAATCCCAACACAACATTCAATCTCTACACTTGCTACAATGATGTGAGCCGAGCCAATTGAAAATATCAAATAAATATCAATTCACAGATACTTTCTCCACCAAGCCCAGTTGTTTTGTTTTTTTGCATTTGACATGTGTGTTTTAGTGAAACCACCACCTAGGCGCCTAACGATTATAACATTTCTTAAGACATTCATCATTGTTTAAGGTAATTTCTACTCAATAATCTTCATTTTAGTCAATTTGGAATGAATTTAGAATTTTTGTACTATATATGTGTTTTACCTTTTGACAGAATCTTAACCTGTTCTTAACCTGTTTGAGAAAATGCCTCAGAATTGGAGAGTTCAGTGCAACCAAAGCCAAAAGCGTTACTCTGAAAGATGTGCTAATTCTTCTTCGCTTCAAGAGGTAGGCTTTCATCTGATTCTCTTATGATTAAGGTTTTCTTGTTATAATTATCTGTTGATGTTTCCCTATGTGATGTCAAAAAAAAACAAGAGTTTCTGGTATCTTAGTTCCATATTTCTTTTTTTGTTCCATTTGTTTTGAACTAGTTATGTGATTTTCAACGTTTGTTCTTTAAAATCACTGCTCCAATAATACATATGACTAGATCCATACCACCCATCTTGACCAGGACAAATATATAGCCCGTCATTAGTTTGAGTGGTAACTAACCTAAATGTTTGAGTGGTAACTAACCTAGATGCATCCCCACCCATCTCAACCGGTTGTCTAAGATAGTTATATTTTCTCCTACCGAGTAATGTGCAGGTTCTTATAATCAGCAAAAACTCGGGGAGTGAATTAGAACATGAAACCGTAAGCTCCCAAGCAGTGGGAGGAGACCACCGCGTGCCGGACAAGTCTCCAACTCTTTGCACCTGACATTTCATCCTGAAAACACGAGCTTGAAACTCGACCATTCGTTAAATTACATTTACCTCGGTCACCAGAATAGTAGAATACACACTTCAACTCTATATTACACCTAAAATATTAAATTTGTTCGATCCAATTAAAAAAAAAAAACATCAATGGGTTACCCGGGAGAAAAACAACTAATTGGTGCAACCACAAATATTGATTTAGAAGAGGATGCTGAAAATGTTTTCAGCAACTCCATTAAACAAAAAGAGAATGCTCTTGCAGCAAGGTTCTAATATAACTCTAAACCCTAAACTATAATTAGCTGGTATTCTAATATAGTAGTTTTGCTAGCTACTATGAATTTATCTATGATCACCTCCGGGTAGATGTAATTACCATCTAATCTTAATTGTTGAACATGTGATCGTTTATCAAAGAAAAAATAAAAAAGTTGTTATTGCTGCTAGTTCTCCTAGGAAGAAATGTTGAGACTTTGATAAATGTTGCTGTTCTCCTAGGAAGAAGAAGAATGCCTGTAGGTAAAGTCTCCACATTTCTTCCTTATAGGGTTTGTCTTTGATAAAACCCTTAGAGTTAAATATTTACAAGGAAGAAATGTTGAGACTTTACCTGCAGGCATTCTTCCTCTTCATAAGAGGACTACCAGCAACGACAATCTTTTTATTTCTTCTTTGATAAACGATAACCTGTTCAACATTTAAGATTAGATGACAGTTATAGCTATGTGCATAGTATCACATTAAAATTCATACTAGCTACCAAGAGTCCAAGACTACTATATTAGAATACCAACTGATTTAATTATAGTTTAGAGTTATATTATATTACGAACTTTGCTGCAATAGCATTCTCCTTCATCACGTATGGAGTTGCTGAAAACACTTGTTTTCGCATCCTCTCCTAATCAGTACTTGGGGGCTGCGACTACTAGTTGCTTTTCTCCCTAGTAACCCATTGATGTTTTTTTTTTTTGCTAGCTACTATGAATTTATCTATGATACTATGATCACTACCAGGTAGTTGTAATTACCATCTAATCTTAATTGTTGAACGTGTAATCGTTTATCAAAGAAAAAATAAAAAAGTTGTCGTTGCTGCTACTCCTCCTAGGAAGAAGAAGAATGCCTGCAGGTAAAGTCTCCACATTTATTCCTTATAAATATTTAACTAACTTCAAGGGTTTTATCAAAAACAGACACTATAAAAAAGAAATGTGAAGACTTTGCCTGCAGGCATTCTTCCTCTTCCTAGGAGGACTAGCAGCGACGACAACCTTTTTATTTCTTCTTTGATAAACGATTACTTATTCAGCAACTAAGATAAGATGGGAATTATAGCTATATGGTGTGTATAGTACCACATTAAAATTCATACTATATAGCAGGACTACCATATTAGAATACCAACTGAATTATAGTTCAGAGTTATATTACGAACTTTGCTGCAAAAGCATTCTCCTTCAGAATTGCTGAAAATTGTTGTTTTCGCATCCTCTCCTGCTCAGTACTTGTGGCTGGACTACTAGTTGCTTTTCTCCTTAGTAATATGTTTTTTTTTTCCGGATCAAACAAATTTAACCTTTTGGCTATTGAATAGTAAATTTAACCTTTTACTATAAGAAGAGCTGAACATTCCTTGTTTAGAAGCAAAATAGTGAACATGCCCAAAATTCAACTGCAACCTCTAAGGCAATAATAGCATACAACAACAACTTCTCTTTTACATCATCTTGATCGTCTTCGTCAACTTTACTTGAAGGATTATTGTCACCGGTACTAATATGCGGGTCACCCTCGCAGTCTCTCCCCTTAGGATTTCCACACAATAAATCGTTCCCAGCGAATGCTGAACCATCCACACCCAGTGTATTGAATTGACCCGCTCTTGGTATCCTTCCACTCAACTTATTGTAAGATAAATTTGGAACCCCAAGGAAATCGATTGATGTCAAAGACTGTGGAATAAGTCCAGAAAGTCTGTTGGAACTTAAATTCAAATATTGTAAACCGGACATGTTTCCGACATTAGCTGGGATATTATTTGAGAAATCAAGTATAACAAGTCCATTTAGTAACCTATTGCTTCTGGAATGTTTTCGTCGAGAACGTTACTATTCTTTACTTATAGCAATACAGATTCTCAAACTGTGTCATGGTGCCTTTGTTAACCATTTGAAATGGCACAGTACTGGATAAGCTTAATACAAATTTGTATATAGGTCTACCTGTTGGTCTAGTTGTTAGGACCACCAAGCCTCCCATTTTTCAAGGAATTTGACCTGAGAGATTGCCTAACGATAATCTAGTATTTGAAGTTCCTTTTGAAATGGATCCATTGAATTTATTTAGTATTTGAACACCATTAAAAGATGAACTCAGTTATACTATGTATCCATTGAATTTATTTAGTTATTGGGAAAACCTCTTTAGGAATGGATCCATTGAATTTATTTGACCTCAAACAAAGATATGAAAGAGAAGTACAGAACCCTGCACTAGAAGGTATAACCCCAGATAGTTTGTTGAAGGAAAGATAGTTTTACTTGGTTGTATTCCTGGTTCTTGTGAGCATATAGAAAGGAGATTGAATCTGAGAGCTCATTGTTATTTAAAATTATTGTGTTAACACTAGATAAGCTTTCTCCGGTTTCTTTTGAGATTTTACCATTAAGTTTATTGTTTGATAAATCAAAAAGGTAAGTCGAGAATAGAGAGTGAGGTTAAATTTTAAAGACTCGAAATAGGCTGAGCTGTTGCATTCTCTTGCGAAAAGGATAGATTAAAACCCCTCAACCTTGATACCTTCAGATTCACTAACCTAATAACCCATTTTGTAGTTGATGAATGTAAGCAAGTGGTGGTAAAATTAAATTTTCTGTTGGTAGACCACAGAACGCAAGATAAGTCGAGTTCTTTATTTTTTTGTAGTACTACTGTAATTCAAAAATAACCCGATTTGTAGATACTATGCCTGAACAATCTTTTTTGTTTATAAGTGGTCAGCATATCTGTTGATTGTAATGTATTCTCACTTCTCATCTTATACTGCTTTTAATCATTTTATGGTACTTCGTAATTCCGATTTGTTTTTTGTTCTTGATCTTGCAGCATATGGAGATGGCTATGGATATACGCTGTTCTGAGCCTCCCCCCTTGGTCCTAATAGTAGCTGTTGCTGCCCTATGTTCTGGAGTATGTGCTGTCCCGATCCATCCCCACACAGTTGGGGAACTAGCGGTTTCTATACGCTGAAGATTGTTTGGTTACTCCAAATCTTTAACAGACAAGCTAGAGAGCAATGGAGAGAATTATTTGACTGATCCAGTAGAAACTGGATTGGAATTATGCCCACAGCTCTAAGTTGCATACAAATCTTGTTAGGAAGACTGAGTTCTTCATTTGTTTTTGGCAATATAAATGAGTTTCAGAGTTATATAGATAAGTATAGCAGTAATAATATGTATTTTTGACGGACTGTGCGGATAATATGTATATGGACATTCTTCCATGGTATCTTATTTTCTCTCAACCTGTTTTGCCAACATGTTTGTATAGTGAACTTAAATCATTTTCTATCAATATAAATGTTCTAGTGAATATGGTATAAGGGATACTATCGAATTCCACTCGAGGAATGGGGAAAATAAAGTTACTGATCTCATTTATGAGACTGGCTTATGGGGGTTTATTTGAAGAATCCCAGCTTATATTTATGTGGCCCATAATTAGTAAGATTTTTTTTTCAAAATATTTGATTGCCACTGAAAAAAGAAGCAGAATTCATGGGATTTTTGTATACCCAAAGACACTCGAGTGTTCGTAAACGCTTGGGCACTCGGAAGGGATCCAAGTGCCTGGGATGATCCATCGTCGTTTAAGCCAGAACGCTTTTTAGGCTCCCAAGTTGACTACCGCCGACAGAGTTTCGAGTTTCTACCATTTAGAGCTGGACAGCAAATTTGTCCACTGGCGCACAAAATGCTTCACCTCGTGCTCGGGTCCCTGCTTCAGTCCTTTAAGAGCAATACCCAGGGCCTTTGTGTAATAAGTTTGGCAAATGTAATCAAAACTTGACATTCTATGCAAGGGTTTAATGTTTTTGTTCCAACCGCGTAAAACATTCGCGGTTGCTCCTTTTTAATTGCTGGCAAGGGTGATGATTTTCATTGAATAATCTTCATTTTTTTAAGATAAATTTAGAACGGAATCAAACAATCTATTCAGTTGGTTTCCTTTTGAGCGCTGATATAGGGGCTACAGAAAACTGAAGCCCTACGAATTTACTTCATTTATTCAGTGTGCTTTTATAAGGGGTATTTTTTTTTGATGAAATGTCTAAGTAACCCTTCCAACATTAGAATTATGACTAATATACCTTTTCTTAATCTAATTAACCTAATCTAAAAACAAAAAACTAAAAAAGTTAACAACCAAATTATTTTTTTTCTCCTTCTTTTCCTTCTTCCTCTTTTCGTTTCCTCCTTCAAACCCTAAACCCTAGTTTTTTTTCGAAACTTCGATGGATTCAGCTGAGAATGGTGGCGCAAGGGATATTGAAAGGTAACAATCGAAAGCCACTTCCTTCTTTAGTTGTTAAGTTTAGATTCAGTGAAAAACATAAAAAAAAAAACTCGAACCAGGTTACTTACGGCTACCTTAACTCCTCGTTTGTAGTCGTAAGTCATAGTTACGGCTACGATCTATAGAACATGTAGCCGTAGTTATAAACTAGTTACGGCTCCCATGTTAGCAGCCGTAAGTTTTGATAATTTCATAAACCTTTTGTGTCGCAGAGTTACCAGCCGTAAGTCTTGATTGTAAGCCGTAACTCTCTCAATGGGCGGGTTGCCTTTTCAGTTTTTGGCAATGGGCGGGTATTGAAGAGTGGTGTTGGGGTGGTTGGGAGGCTAAATGAAACATTAACTGCAAGATTAGGGGGATAAGCTTTGAAGGGATAAGTTTAATTTGGTTTTAATTTGATTTGATGGGGTGGTTGCTTTGAGAATAGGGGTTACTTATTAGGCAGGTGGAAGCACTAACTGTTGGGCTAGGGGAAAACTTAACATTAGAAGATATAAATCAGAAGGTAATTTTTTTTTCTTGTTTTCTTCATTTTCCATTCCTCAGTCAAGTAAATTTTCTTTTCTTCTCTTCATTAGCTTAATCCTCTTTATTTAAGATGAACAATCCCAAGCTTAATCCTAATCCAAGCATGTGATAAAAGAAAATGGTCAGTTGTACAAGCAAGGTTTGGATGGAACTTGGTTTCCTTTTTCTTCTTCTAGGTCTAATAGGCCAAGATGGTGGGATGAAGAACCTGACTATGATGACCAAACCGAAAGAGGGAAACATTTTCGGCATCACATCAGGTCTTTCAATAGGTGTTTTTCTTTTACTTTGATGGGGGTCCATTTTGACAGGGAACTTGCCGATGGTAGAGAAGGAGTTTATACATTTTGTATCCAAGGCCAGTTGTATCATAAATTAGGTAGTCTTCTACCATCATAAATTAGGTAGTCTTCTACCTCAAGTTGAAGAACCCAGACCTCGACCACGATACCTGCAAATGTATTTCTATGACACAGACAAAGAAATTGAGTGGAGGATGAAAGAAGGCAACAACATAGTGGACCGAAGTGTATTGGAACAGTTAAAGAAAATCTTGGACACACATAATAGTTTTGTTCATGTTTTTCGTCAAGGTGCACAAGAGGAAGATATTTTGAACTGCACATTGATTATCAAAGAGCAACCTAAGAATCAAATGCAGTACACTCTTCCAACTGCTTCACAGGTTGCAGCCATTGTGCCCATAGGTGATGAAAACTATGAACGTACTGAACGAGAAATAGTTGTGCAAACACTTTCCGGGGAGCACGTTCAAGTTTTTGAGACATGAGGAAATTATGATCCAATGCAATATCCACTTTTGCTACCTTATGGAAGTTTTGGGTGGGACATAGAAAACAGAGATGCATCTGGAAGAAAGTTTACATGCCGTGAATACTATGCATACATTTTTCAGGTACAAAATATGGTCTAAGAATCTAAAGACCCGAGCTCATACCTTTTTTACGAATCAATAGGTTTTGGAGTTCTTAGGTCTTTTAATTGTATCTTTTAATTGTTTTAATAGATCCGAGATAGTGATGTATCACTTATTCTTCGAGGTGGACGATTGCTACACAATATGCCGTCGATAACTGGGTAAAATTGGACTCCGCCATACTTAGGTACATTACTGGACATCAAGATAAGATTAGGGCATCATCCTACCAAGGCCTACAAGATGCACGGAGAGCAGGCGAAACCAATGCAAGTAAGTAAATAAAATACGAATCCACTTCAATCTATATATTTTTTCAAATCAAATT
>JAJJMA010230295.1:0-14222 GCA_023529015.1 Papaver nudicaule
TCTCGAATTCATCACAATCTTTTATTACATCATCACACTTCATACTTTACCCCTCAGATTCTCTTTATTGTTTTACACCTAAAACACCCACTAGCGTTGGTATGTCAAGCTAGTTGTCAGTTTTAGGTGTTAAAACACAATCTTGATTTAGCCTACTAGAGTTTAAATTTCGGAATTGGGATATAGACAAAGTAGTAGAGACCTTGAAGACGAAGACTGTGAAAACAAAGAAGACATCAATTATTCTTCATCGACAAAAGGTTAGTAGGAGTTATGACTTTTATGGAAATTCTTCTATTCTACTTATTCAATCTTTCGAAATAGTCGGCTACTTTAGTAGAGATACTAATAGCGATTGAGATCGTGTTCTTGTCTACATGACCATGTGTTATGTTGGTATTTGTCCCACAAATACTAAGGTTACAAGAATGCATGAAATAGATTCAATACCATCTTTCCATAGCAATGGTTTGCTTGCAAATCACTCGTAGGATATGGGTGAATATAAAGGAGTACTATTGAGCAAGAGTCCAGTGGATTATAGCTGAGGGCGTATAACACGTCTAAGCCTGCAAAGGACGTCAGCTAGGGGAATCAAGTGCGTGACGATCTGTGGGGGTTCTAGAGACGTAAGGAGTGCGACAGTAGCCAGTTCGCTTGGAGGTCTAGAATTGGTCTCTGCTACATCCCAGGCCGAAGTCAGATAATAGGATAGTGTTTGTAGACAGTTTGTATTGTGCGGTGTTCAATCTGGATGTCCCGAGGTTTTTCTACAAGTCATAGTTTTCTCGTTAAAAAAATCTCTGGTGTCTTGTGTGCTTTATTTTCCGCATTATATTCTCTGATTATATAATTAAAGCAAACACAAGAAGTACGTTATTGTTAACCAGATCGTTGTCCCCAATCCATCCAAAGGATTTACCAAGACCTTGTCTTGCGTCGGAATGATCACTTGTGATCCAAACTCAGGTTAAACAGATCTGGATATTGATTTTTGAGATCTTCCAGATCTGACCATAAGTCTCACGAGCCCAAACGAAAAGTTGGTAGTATTTCGGTACCCCTGATTTTTCAGAGGGTCTGGCCCAATCTCGCTAGGCTTTTATTCTCCTCCCTATTAATCTCAACTCCACATATGAAATTCGGTTCAGATTTTATGTCAGGGTGAGGTCTACCTCTCTCCAAATGTGGGGTATAGATTGAGGGAGAGGTTTGGGAGGTGGGATTTGGGAGGAGAATAATTAAGTTAGCATTGAGCATATACATGTGGTGTTGTTTCTACTCTTTGTATTTTGTGAATTATCTCTCAAAACTGGTAATGTAAAGTTTAAATCATTATAAAAATTAATTTATAGTTTTTTTTTTTTTTTTTTTTTTTGAGAAAAGAGGTGCATGCAAAGAGTTGTACAAAGCTCAGGAAAATTAGAGTATTCCCTTTACTTACATCCCATATTTGTCTAATGACTTATATTATACACAAGGAGATTAAACGTTTGACTCATTTTCCTAAGATCCATCTCTCGATTAGCAGTTGTAGTCGCATGTTCCACAGTGGTGATACAATCATAGCCCTTTATAACTTCTGACCCTAGCTGGAAAGACTTAAAGTTCAATTGTTCATATGGAAGGTGAGTGTGATGTGGATGATGTATTTTAAAGGTTGTTATCCTTTTATTAAGGACTCTCCATAAGGAAAGCCCTAGATTTGAATAACCGAGATGAGAATTGTCCCACTCAAGCTCTAAAAGTGGTGAATAACAACTAGATATGAACAAAAGCTGAGTGTTCCACTGTTGTTGATGTTGCAGAGGTTACGATGATGACCTGTGGTTGAAGAAGTGTCTTCGATTTTCATATGTCCACTGCCCATCAGTTTGTGTATGAATACACCTAGAGGGAACTGCCGAAACCTGATGCCAATTTTGACAGTTCCAACCTAAAGTCTTCATTGGACATGCGAGAGTTAGATTCTACCAACATCTCGCATTCCTTCAATTAATATATGTATGCTAGTTCTTCCTCCACTATAAGTACTTAACCTCGCCGAGTCTTCCTTACAATTGGGTTTTATAGGCCTTTGTGACGAAGTAGCAATCCCAACAAAAGCACTAAGTTTGCTACTTGTGACTCTCTTTTTTCGTTGGACCATCAATATGACCTTAATGATTTGGTTGAACTGTGTTAGGGAGAGAATTCTAAATATCCAAAAGACATAAACCAGCAGACAATTTTTCAAATCCCCTTCTCTCCTCCTAACAGTTGGTACCTCCACTTGAGGCTGTAGGACTTGTTGGTTTGTCCTGGATATCCACTAGAGCTTTGATTTTCCTCACTTTTGTTATTGGTGGTGCTGCATCAAAGTCCAGTGTTGATCCAAGATTAAAGTGAGTCGGAATCGGTTGAATATACTGAAAAACCAGGGTACCGAAATACACAACCAACTTTTTTGGTTCGTGAGTTTATGGTAAGATATGAACAATCTCAAAAATCAATATCCAAATATGTTTAACCTGATTTTGGTCGCAAACGATCAATTCCAATGAAAGACAAAATCTTTGTGAATCCCTCGAAAGGAATTGGAATTAACTACAGGTTAATAACGTACAACTTGTGTTGCTTTAATCATATAATCAGAGATATAATGAGGAAAGTAAAACACACAAGACACCAGAAGTTTTGTTAACGAGGAAACCGCAATCCAGCAGAAAAACCTCGGGACCTAGTCCAGTTTTGAACACCGCACAGTATTAAGCTGTCTACAAACACTAGCCTACTATCAAACTTTGAACTGGGATGTAGATGGACCGACTCAAGCCCTCCTTACATCTCTTGGATCTCACAAGACTCTACGCACTTGATTCCCCTAGCTGACGTCCTTTACAGGCCTAAGAGTTGCTTTAATCGTTGTTAAAGGCATTTGATACTCGATCCATTTTGCAACAAAGAATACCAGTGTCCTATCTGTCCTCTAACAGATTAACACTTTGAAAATGACTTCCTTTAGATATGAACTGTAAACTTGATAGCTTCAGCTTGTTCTTTCCCATTCTACAGTCCTAGTCTCTTCTGTAATAAGGCCATTCAAGAACAACTAAGCGACTACAGGGTTTGAAGAAGCAACATACGGCTGCACACGGTGTTGTAAGACCTAGTTAGCTCATATTGTATAAGTTTCTTAAGTGATTCTTTTCACAGTGGAGGTAGATACAAGTTAGGCATTGTTTGCCCGATTTGAATGTCAGCCCTAACTTGTAAGAAGATTTCCATATAACCTTGATCATATCAAAAGGAAGTCACTTTCGTGTGTTAAAATGTTGGAGGACGGTTCGAAACACACAAGGTGTTAGAGCATTGTCCGTTCAAACCCACTAGCATTGGTATGTCAAGCTGGTTGTCAGTTTTAGGTGTCAAAACACAATTCTTGATTTAGCCTGCTAGAGTTTAGATTTCTGAATTGGGATATAGACAAAGTAGTAGAGACCTTGAAGACGAAGACAATGAATATAAAGAAGACATCGAATATTCTTCATCGACAAAAGGTTAGTAGGAGTTATGACTTTTATGGAAATTCTCCTATTCTACTTATTCTATCTTTCGAAATAGTCGGCTACTTTAGTAGAGTTATAGCGATTGAGATTTTGTATTCTTGTCTACATAACCATGAGTTATGTTAGTATTTGTTCCCACAATACTTAAGCTACAAGATGCATGAGATAGATTCAATACCTTTTCAGTGCAATGGTTTGCTTGCAAATCACATGTAGGAAACAGATGAATATAAAGGAGTACTCTAGACCATAGTCCAGTGGATTATAACTGAGGGCGTAATAACACGTCTAAGTACTGGCCCGGCCCAGAACTTCCAGCGGATCCAGTTAAACCCTAATCTGAGCGACGGCGGTTCACGAACAGTGACTCGGAAATTTCTCCTGAGTTCCAAAACGTTGATCTGTACATGTACATGTACGAACACCAGATTAAATGCATTTGGCTTGAATTCAGACGGATGGTTCACGAACCGTCCACGTGGATTTTCTTCTAGAATTTCACGCGGGTTAAAAATCTGACTCCTTTATCTCTTAGTTGGACTTGCGCTTATCAGAATATCTTATGTGGTCCATCTAACGAATCTCAATGAGTCAATAAGATAAAGATTATCTCTGGTCTGATGGATATCTATCTTGAAGTGTTTTTGAGCTAACAAAACACTTGGCATATAAATGATAAAAGATTTCCAATTGAGACAAATCTAGGGTTTCTTTGTGTGCAAGCCAAGTAACTGGTTCGTTTACACGGGCACTTGCTAACTTGTAGGTTAAGAAACTATCTTATTGAAAGCTATAAATAGAGGGTTAAAGAACGAAAACCACAAGCATCAAGAATAGGTGAAGTTTCTCTGTGGAATTGATCGTAAACTCTTTACACTTAGTTGTAAGCTTGTTGTGGTATAATCATCCTCTATTAGGTAGCAGTTCCTCTGTGGGATTTACCTAACGACTATAAAGAATTCTCTTGAGAGTTGGGAAGCACAGGTAGGCGATAACATACCTCTGTGGTTGTTATCAGATTAACCTGTAACCTTGGTAACCTGATCATGTTCCTGTCTAATCTATAGTCCTTCTCTTCTGCAATAAGGCTATTCAAGAACTGATATGTTACATACAAGGTTGAAGGAAGCAACGCACGGCTGCACTAGGTGTTGTAAGACCTAGTTAGATCCAGTTGTATAAGTTTATTAAGTGATTCTTTTTACAATTGAGGTAGAGACAAGTTGGGCATAGTTTACTCGGTTTACTTGTCAGCCCCCGCTTGTAAGTAGATTTCCGTATGACCTGGAGCAATCCGATGGAAGTTACTTTACGTATGTTAAACTGAAGAGGACAGTTCGAAACATACAGTCAGTAATTAAGGTTGCAAAGCCGGTATTGTTGACATAAGCCTTTAACAGCGGTTAAAGCAACTTCTAGGCCTGTAAAGGACGTCAGCTAGGGGAATCAAGTGCGTGGCGATCTGTGGGCGATCTAGAGACGTAAGGAGTGCGACAGTAGCCAATTCGCTTGGAGGGCTTGAGTTGGTCTCTGCTACATCCAGACCGATGTCTTATAGTAGGCTAGTGTTTGCAGACAGTTAAGCACTGTGTGGTTTTCAATCTGGACGAGGTCCCGAGGTTTTTCTACAGGTCGTAGTTTGCTCGTTAAAAACATCTCTGGTGTCTTGTGTGCTTTACTTTCCGCATTATATTCTCTGATTATATAATTAAAGCAAACACAAGAAGTACGTTATTAATAACCGTCGAGTTGGTCCATAATCCATCCTGGGGATTTACCAAGACTTGTATTGAGTTGGACTGATCACTTGTGATCCTACTCCGGTTATCAGATTTGGATACTGATTTTTGAGAACGTCCATATCTTACCATAAGAGTCACGAGCCCAAACGAAAAATTGGTAGTATTTCGGTACCCCTGCTTTTTCAATTGATATCAGAGCCGGTAAACACATTAAAGGCGTATCTGCTGTGTTTATCAAGGTTCGTGAATTATGGCGTACATTAACAATTGGTTTTACTCTACCGCCAATTTGGTATACCAGAAGATACAACGCTTATTTCAGAATATGTTGGGTTCTGATAAGTTTGTATATATGCTCGAGACTCATCGCAATGAAGTTATTCGACTACATATGCTCGAGAAGCAAGAACTCATGGAACTTCTTGATCCTGATAGATTTCGAGTTAACCTACTCTGCTGACTCCTCCAAAATCTTAATGTCAGTTTTGTAGAATACATCGAAAAAATCCAGGAACAAAGAAGTAAGCATGCCAATATTCGCTGTTTTGAATGCGGAAATCTTGGACACATTGATAAAGAGTGCCAACTTCATGTGTCAAGAAATTCAAAAATATCAAGGCATACTTTTAGCCCCATGGGTACCCCTTTGGTCAAACATAGGAAAAAGGCAAAACATTATGTTCCAAAGGAAACCCAAAACAAGAATCTGTCTCATGGTAGTAATTACCATTATGAGATTTGTGAGTATCCATATACTCATGTATACTCTCCCTAAATTCTATGATATACCTACTTGTGATGAGAAAAATGTGTAGGGAAGTAGGTGTAGATTCTTGTAGATTTATTTTTAGTCTTTTTGGGATTATTGGTAAAACGTTTGAGTGTTGAGCCATTGCTCCACCAAGATAGAAATTTTTTGATTTTTGTAGCTCTCAAAATCAAAATAAAGGAGGATTAGTTACCTTTGAGAAAATAACTTGTCAATATTATCTCAAAAAGGGAATACCTTAGTTTCCTAAATGGAAAAACATACAGTTTCAGTTTTGTATAAACTTTTAGGAGTCCCATGCAAAAAGGGAATCTGTATTACGGTAAAACTGTGGATTTTTAGATAAATCCAAATTCTGATACAATATGGATCTCGTGATTAGGGTTTACAATTCCCTATATATATATATACCCGAGAGACCGCACCAAGCAGAGACAGTTTATTCTGCCTCCGTATGGTTCGGGAACCGCCACCCTAGGTTTTGTATCAGAAATCCTCCTGAAGCGCGACAAGTCTTCTTGATCTGTCTAAGATTCACTTCAAGAACGTCTGTAAAGGGGTGAATACGTTTGTGAATCGATTATTTGCGAAATTAGTTCGTTATGATAAGAATTAGAGGAAAGCCAATGAGAAATCCCAATACTCTACAAAAAAAGAGCTCCACATCAAAGAAAAAAAACTATCAGTGTGATTCATCTCTTGGAATCACTTTCTATGACAAGGAGTGTTATAATCTCTGTCTTACCATCAAAGATAGGCCTCTCATCATAGAAAGACAACTTGTTGATAGTACCAGATTTGAAGATGTGGTAATATATGCAAGAGCCTTTGATTTAGGCAATACATTTGATAGTCATGGAAGAGCCTATGAAGGAACAGTTAGAAAATTCTATGCCAACATTCATGGATTCAATGTCGAAGACTTCAGCTTTAAAACAATGGTCGGGAAAACAGTGATAGATGTAAACTCTGATCTCATAGCATCCCTCACAAATCTGCCATGTCAAGGTATCTCACTACCTAGATCTGTAAATGTTACACCACTCAAGAGAGATGTTTCCATGAAACTGATAGGTCATGAGATTCCATGGGATCGAAAGTTTCCAACGGAAGATCTATCTTTAGAGTTGAAAGCATTTGGAAATCTTGGTGTGGCTAACCTATGTCCATCCATGATGATCAACTCTGTGTGGAGTCACGACTTTGCAGAATTGGTTTTTTATCTAACGAGCAAGCGAGAGATAAACCTATGTAAGATGATTATGTATTACATGGGGGAAATGACTCGTAATGGAAAAAACCTGGGGTTTCCATGTCTTATTGGAAGAATTTGTGATCGATACAATGTCAAACCCTCAGGCAAGTTGCTTGGTGAGCCTCAACCACTCATTGATAGCTCCATTAGCAAAATGTTAACTAATATTAACAAACGCAAGAATAATGAAAACCAGTATTGTGAAGAATCAAGTCGTTCTGCAGAAGAAATTCACAACGACAATGAGGTTGTAAGTCTACTCCACACTGTTATCAAAAGACAGAAACGTCTTGAAGATAATATAATTTTTCTACAGAAACAACTCAATCTAATTGCTTCAAAACATCCAAATTTAAGATATATGATGGATCTCACCATGGCAAGTTGGAGCAGTTATGAAGAGTTAGAAAACAACACTGGCAGTGAACAAAGTTAATTCTTTGCTTGCTTTCGTTTCTTTGTAGATTAGATTAGTTGGTTCCTTGTGAGAACTTGTTCTTACTTTTGCCTAAGGAATATAAACTATATCTAAAAGTAGTTTACCTTTTCATGCTTTTTAGAGTTTTTCAGCATGTACTACTTTCTTTCATTAGTAAAAGTTCTTTTTAGATAATTATTAATGATGTTTGCAATACTTCATTTGTCTACCTCAATCTTATTGCAATACGCAACTTTTATTGCTTCGGTGATAACACAAGGTTGTGTCATGTTACAAAAGTTAAGCTTTTTCTCACGATCAATAAACTTTTGTGAAAAAGCAGGGGTACCGAAATACAACCAACTTTTCGTTTGGGCTCGTGAGACTTATAGTCAGATCTGGACGATCTCAAAAATCAATATCCAGATCCTGTGTAACCTGAGTTGTGATCACAAGTGATCAACTCCTACAAAGACAAGTCTTTGTAAACCTTTGTTGAAGATCGAGAATTAACGTCAGGTTAGGAATAACGTACTTCTTGTGTTTGCTTTAATTATATAGTCAGAGAATATAATGCGGAAAGTAAAGCACACAAGACACCAGAGATTTTTTTAACGAGGAAACTACGACCTGTAGAAAAACCTCGGGACCTCGTCCAGATTGAACACCGCCCAGTATAAACTGACTACAAACACTAGCCTACTATAAGACTTCGGTCTGGGATGTAGCAGAGACCAACTCCATCCCTCCAAGCGAATTGGCTACTGTCGCACTCCTTACGTCTCTAGATCCCCCACAGATCATCACGCACTTGATTCCCCTAGCTGACGTCCGTTACAGGCCTAGGAGTTGCTTTAACCGCTGTTAAAGGCTTGTGTCAACAATTCCGGCTTTGCAACCTAAATTATCAACTGTATGTTTGAACTGTCCTCTTCAGTTTGACATACACAAAGTGACTTCCTTCGGATTGCTCCAGGTCATACGAAAATCTACTTACAAGCGGGGGCTGACAAGTAAACCAAGTAAACTATGCCCAACTTGTCTCTACCTCAGTTGTAAAAAGAATCACTTAAGAAACTTATACAACTGGAGCTAACTAGGTCTTACAACACCGAGTGCAGCCGTGCGTTGCTTCCTTTCGAAACCCTGTGTGTAACATATCAGTTATTAATGGCCTTATATCAGAAGAGAAGGACCGTAGAATAGACAAGAACGTGATCAGGTTACCAAGGTTACAGGTTAATCCGATTTCAACCACTAAGGTCTCAATCTCCTACTTGTGCTTCCCAACTCTCCAGAGAAGTCTTTATAGTCGTAGGTAAATCCCGTGAGGAACTGCTTACCTAATAGAGGATGACTATACCACAACAAGCGTTCACCGAAGTGAAAAGAGTTTTACGTTCACTTCCCTAAGGACCTTCACGTATGCTTGATGCTTGCGGTATTCGTCCATAGACACCTCTATTTATAACACTCAATAAGATAGGTTGCTTTGGAATAAAACAATCAATTACTTGTCCCACAAGTTTTGGAAACCCTAAACTTGCAAACCAAGTAATAGAGATTAATCTCAATTGGAATTCATTAACATTTAGCTGCCAAGTGTTTTGTTAGCTCAAAAACACTTCAAGATAGAAATCCAACACACCAGAGATAATCTTTATCTTATTGACACATTGAGAACCGTTAGATGGACCACAAAAGATATTTTGTGATATTCCAAGTCCGACTAAGAGATAAAGGAGTTCAGAGTTTAACCCAAGTGAAATTCTGAAAGAATATTCACAAATCTGAATAACAGCCAAAAGCACCGATTTAGAGGTTTGTGTAGGTACACGAACTTAAATAGCACTTTGGAACTCAGGAGATTTCCAGAGTTTCTGTTTCGCGTACGGTTCGGGAACCGTCCGACCTTCAGATTAGGGTTAACTAGGATCCGCTTGAAGTTCTGGGCTTAACCAGGACTTAGACGTGTGAGACGCCCTCAGCTGTAATCCACTGGACTCTTGCTCAAGAGTATTCCTTTAGATTCACCCATATCCAACAAGTGTTTTGCAAGCAAACCATTGCAATGGACAAATGGTATCGAATCTATCCCATACATTCTTGTAACCATAGTATTTGCGGGAACAAACACTAGTCATGACACATGGTCATGTAGCCAAGAACACGATCTCAATCGCTATTATAACACTACTAACATAACCGACTATTTCGAAAGATAGAGAAAGTAGAATAGAAGAATTTCCATAAAAGTCATAACTCCTACTAACCTTTTGTCGATGAAGAATAATTGATGTCTTCTTTGTCTTCATAGTCTTCGTCTTCAAGGTCTCTACTACTTAGTCTATATCCCAATTCCGAAATCTAAACTCTAGTAAGCTAAATCAAGAATTGTGTTTTGACACCTAAAACTGACAACTAGCTTGACATACCAACGCTAGTGGATTTGACCGGACAATGCCCTAACAATCTCCCCCTTTGTCAATTTTTGTGACAAAACCAATTTACATATGGATTCAAAAGATATACAATTAAGTACTAACCAGATGTATCTTGATTTCTTGAATTCTTCAACTTCTCCCTTGAGTCTTGATGTGTTCGTTTAACTCTTGTTGATGAATCCGTAGTCAGCAGCTACAACATATCCATCTCAAACAACCACGAAGGTACGCTCAAGCTTACATGGGTTAATATGCTAATCCCACATGTTGTTTGTGCGAAAGAGTAAGAATCTGAGCAAACTTTAAAGTCTGTGTATCAAAACTTTTAAAGTGATTCTACTCATTCCTGATATGAAGCTTCTTCTCAGATTTAATTACTCCCCCTTACTTGATACTTTGGAAAAGTACAACAAGTAAGCACATGACGTTCTCCCCCTATGGTTATGCACCACAGGAACAAGAACCATATGTATTCTCCCCCTATTTGTCACAAAAATATGACAAAGTAGTTTGAGACTAGGGTTTCATAAACCTATGAGAATAGGTTAAGCTAAGTACTCACATACCAAGTTTAAGATGGTATAACTAGGAAATCTGACGAAGATCCCTAAGTTCTCATCTTATGGAGAAATATAGATACACTTTTCTCCTAATATTCTACAACCACGCTCCCTAAAAAGATCTGTTATTAAGCGCAAGTTCAAGTTAAGAACTCTCCCCCATGTGGTGTTATTCAAATAAAGAACAACTTACAAAGTCGAACATGGACAGAAACAATTTAATGTTATCCAGTTTTGCTTTGTTTATAATCTCTTTTCCTTAGCCAATCTTTTGGAAAAGAGTATATGATTCCGAGTTTGTGAAAACCCTAAAATCATATAATCAAAAGTTTCTTGATCGTGAGAAAAAGCATAACTTTTGTAAATAGACATAACTTTACATCACTACCGAGGCAATGGGAAAAAGCTATGTGTTGCAATAAGATTGAGGTAGACAAATCAAGTATTGCAAACATCATTAATAAACATCTAAAAAGAACTTTTTATTAATGAAATAAAGTAGTACATGCTTGAAAAACTCTAAAAAGCATGAAAAGGTAAACTACTTTCAGATCTAGTTTATATTCCTTAGGCAAAAGTAAGAACAAGTTCTCACAAGGAATCAACCAATCTGATTGAAAGAACAGACTTATTGCTTGAGGTAATCAAGGTTCCAAGTTGTTCTTCGATGGTTCCAACTCTTTTGATCAGATCATGGAGGCTAGTATTCAAATGATTTGCAAGAGTACCCATCTCACCAACAAAGTATTTGAGTTGTTCAAGTACTTCATCCATCTTTTTATCAAGATGAATTTCCTTCCTTTCTGTAGCCGCAAGATCTTGCACAGAAGTATGTCTGGCTTCATTATCAGATGATTCTATACCAATCTTCTTGTTTGGGAAGATAATTGTCCAGGTCTCTTCCCTCTTTCCTCCAGAGTATGCCATCTTGATATAATCTTTTGATCTCAAGTTTAGAGATTTAAAGGACTGGACATGCGTTTTCATGAGATAAAATCTCTCCCTTTTAAAGATAGACATCAATCGAGATTCTGGAATAGCAGAAACTTTCCGAGCGGTTCGGGAACCGTACGGTCTTTTAATCTGACAGAGTTTCCGTCTGATCTCCTCCTTTACAGACTCCCTAAATCCTTATGCAGTGTTTCTATTGTTATCAGGATTAACTTAACAATAGAACTGCGCACAAGAATTTAGTGAGAGGAGGATACTGAAGTCCTTGGTGATAAGGATATCAGCTTCTTTCGTTTTCTCTTATCTTTCAAGGTATTATCAATGGGAATTGATTTTGTACCTTTGTTCCCCGGTTTTCCTCCTGTATCATATCTAGTGTGATAGGAGTTTTGATATGGGATCTGACTAGCTCTTACAGGATAAAAAGTACCAGACTCCTTTTTTCCTTTCTCAACCCATACCTGTACCGGATTTTTGAAAGAATTTCTTCTCTCAGGTTGTTGTTCAACCCGCTTTCCATGAGGTTTTACAGGCTGACCTTTACCTGTTTTTCTCTCATGGTCACATTCTTTGAATCTGGGTGAATGTGTTTTATGGGAACTTCTACCACTTTTCTGTGGAGAGTTACTCCTTCCTGGCTTTAACTTCTTGGAAGTATCAGACATAGTTTTTGTCTGAGAAGATTTCTTCTTATCCAGGCTGGGTTTCTTGATCTTAAGACATTTGGTATTGATGCCTTCACTCAATTTCTTGAGGAGATCTGAATCCCATTTTTTTATCTCTTTCTAACAATTGTACTCGATGAAGAGTCGAAGAAAGTTTTCTACTTAGTTCTTCCTTTTCTTGTTCAAGAATTCGACATCTTTCTTCAAGTAACTTGGTAACCAAGTACCTTGTTTTTCAGAGACACAGAACTCATTACTGAATTCTCATTATCAGGACTTGGTGGGGGGCTTTCCTGATGTACAGCAAAGAGAGTCATGTTTTGAGCATTCTCTTTTACGGGATCTTGCTTTTGAATAACATCAAAAGCTTTGACTTTTCCACAATAGTCTTTATTTGGACATTCGGGAGACATTTGAAGCATTGTGGTTCATCGTCACTATCCCAGTCTTTGCTTTTTGGTTGAGGTAGATTGTTATACCTCATTTTTCTAGCTCTCAGAACTCTTATCACCTTTTGAATAAATAACGCAAGGTCATTATCTTCATTATTTGTCTCATGAAATGAGTCTGTTTTCATGGCTTTCAGGACAACTGTATTCTTTTGACCAGATTGTCTTTCATGATCAAAGATTTTCAGCTTGGCAACAAGGTCACTTCTTGTTATATCTAAACCATGAGCTTCTTGGATGGCATGTTTTTTGGATTCGTACCTTGAGGGTAATGACCTCAGAATTTTACTCACAATGTCCCTTTCCGGAATAGCTTTACCTAAGGCGTCACATGCATTCACTATCTCAGACAATTTGTGGTTAAATTCTTCAAAGGTATCATCCTCAAGCATTTAAAGGTTTTCCCAGTCAGATAGGAGGTTTTGAAGTCTAGCTTCTTTTTCTGCTGAATTCCCTTCGAATACGTTCCTTAATCTATTCCAAGCCTAGTGAGAGGTTTCACATGTGGCCACGTGATGGAAAAGATCAGGTGTAACTGCATGAATGATATCATTAATCCCATCATAGTTTTGCTTGACGGCGAGTGTTTCCACATCATTATAATCCGCTATGTCTTTGAGGACAGATACACCATTAACTTCAACAGTCGGTGGTGTATATCCCATGTAGACATAAACCCAAGTTTTGATGTCTCGGGCTTGCAAAAACGAAGTCATTGCAGTCTTCCACCATAGGTAGTTTGTGCCATCAAACTTTGGTGGTACGTTACAAGCTCTAACGCTTTGGTCCATAACTCACAAACCGCGATAAACACAGACAGTTACGTCTTTTATGTGTTCACCGGCTCTGATATCAATTGAAAAAGCAGGGGTACCGAAATACAACAAACTTTTCGTTTGGGCTCGTGAGACTTATGGTCAGATCTGGACGATCTCAAAAATCAATATCCAGATCCTGTGTAACCTGAGTTGTGATCACAAGTGATCAATTCCTACAAAGACAAGTCTTTGTAAACCTTTGTTCAAGATCGGGAATTAACGTCAGGTTAGGAATAACGTACTTCTTGTGTTTGCTTAATTATATAGTCAGAGAATATAATGCGGAAAGTAAAGCACACAAGACACCAGAGATTTTTTTAACAAGGAAACTACGACCTGTAGAAAAACCTCGGGACTTCGTCCAGATTGAACACCGCCCAGTACAAACTGACTACAAACACTAGCCTACTATAAGACTTCGGTCTGGGATGTAGCAGAGACCAACTCCAGCCCTCCAAGCGAATTGGCTACTGTCGCACTCCTTACGTCTCTAGATCCCCCACAGATCGTCACGCACTTGATTCCCCTAGCTGACGTTCGTTACAGGCCTAGGAGTTGCTTTAACCGCTGTTAAAGGCTTGTGTCAACAATTCCGGCTTTGCA
>JAJJMA010230297.1:1241-13173 GCA_023529015.1 Papaver nudicaule
CAATTATTCACTTTCCTCAAGGACCTTAAATGGTGTCGCCGAGAGTTAGATCAGGATGTTGATATTATAAGAAACCTCTGTAATACTTATCAAGCTGCTCGATCGGAATTAGGCCAAATGATTAGCCAAAGAGATGATGCACTTCGTCGAGAGGAGTTAGCCCTTGCTGCCAAAAGAGAGGCCGAGACATGTCATAAGCGAGCTTCCTACCTTTGGCAAGAAGAAAAATCCAGAGCTGACAAGCTGGCTTCTCAAATTATCAGCTTAAGCACTGAAAAGGAGACCGCCGAGTTCCAAATTCAACGCTGGAAAGATATGGTAGAGAGGCGTGAAGCTTTGACGATCGAGTTGTACAAGCAATGTTCCACCCAAAAGCGCCACATAGAACAAATGTTAGGTCCGTGTGCTAATGAAAACTTTGAGTTTCACATGACTCAGTTTAGGGAAGCACAAGAGGGCATGCGAGGACATGTCCACAGCTTAGAAGGTAGATTTTTATAGGGTTTACCCATAACTTGCCACACTTGCATTTGTTTTTCACCCCCTTTACCCTGTTTCTTTTTCTTTTTGCCTCAGATACTATTCAGAGGTTAAAGAACGAAGTAGATCATCACCAGGAGATTTCCAAAGGCTGCCATGAACTTGAAGTGAAGGTCCAAGAACTTTCTGAGGAGCTCAAGGAGCACAAGTCTTGTCCCAACAAAATAAAAGATTTGTCTGAGAAGCTCAAAGAGCATGAATCCTGTGCTGGGCAGCTTGCTGAGCTGAACAAGCAACTTCTTGACCATGCCTCTTGTGTCAGCAAGATTCAAGAACTGGAGAGCGCCCGAGATGGTCTTCAGATTGACCTCGCCGAAGCTATGGATGATGTCCAGTATTGGGAGAAGCGTCATAAGGATGATGTCGTTAGCGCTGCCTTTATCGGCGCTCAGGATTTTGCTTACAAGTTTTTGCCTCAGCAGGGGGTGGAAATTCCCTTGGCTTATCAACGACCTACTCCTGAACAGCTCGCCATGCAAGAGAAGGCAAGCACCAAAGGAAAAGAAGTGCTGGGTGAAGAAGAGAATGAAGAAGAGGAGGAAGAAGAGAATTATGAATCTGAGGAAGAAAGCTCAGAAGAGGAAACTGAAGATGAAAATCCTAAGGGACAAAATCTGTCCCTTGTTATCTTTGCTGAAGCTGTAAAAGGTGGAAAACTCGGCGAGCAGAATCCAGGAATAGCGACTGTTAATGCTAGTCAGCCAATCGTCGAGCAAGGCGCAGAAACAGGCACCGCCGAGATTATCCAACCTATCCTCGAGCCAACCTTGGAAAGTAATGTCGCCGAAACTAACCAACCTGAAGATGCTAGAGCTGAAAATGCCGGCGAGGATGACCTCAGCGACTTTGAGGAGAACAAGCCTTCTACCCCAAAGAGTCCTTTTACTGATCCTAGGTGTTGAAGTAGCTTTTCATTTGTTCTTTTGAATATTAAAGAGGATAAATTGTTACCTCCTCAGTCTTTTGTGTTTCTTTTACTATCTTAGATTTTCTTGTAATGAACTATTGCCCCTTGGAAGGTTATTTTGATGAATATTATCTTTATGTCTGTCGACATCTGCTTTCCATATGCAATTTTTCATTGCCATATTTGTTCTTCTTTATTTTGTCTTCAAAGAGTTAACTTTCCATTAAGTGAAGCCCTGGCCCTCGTACCGCCAACAATTTCTTATAAATTGACCTAACAATTTCCCACAGCAATAGGATAGACCCTAGCCGTAACCATTACTTGTGCTCGTCGGCGATCTAATATAAGTAGAATGGGTTGCCCTCATAGACTTTAATACACTCCGCCAGAAGTGATGCTATGGCGTAGACGGATTAACACACCAGCGACACCGCCGATGTGATGCTACAGCAAAAGGGGACCTTATTTCCTTACAAACACTTACAGATCAACAAGTAACACGACTGGTCTTACAACTAGCCTGGGTTGGACTAACTAATACGATAAGGGCATTCACTCAATGGAAGTAGGCTTTCTGCCTAAGAGATCTTGGCTCTTAGTTGATTTATTGATTTGGGCGTTATGCCTTTAAGGATGGCACTTGGCCTTAGCACCTGATCAGGGTTTTGTATGGCATTTTTTGCCTTGGGCATTTGTGCCTCTATAGATGGCTTTTATAGCCTGTTGCTGAGCATTTTGCCTCAGCTATTGTGCTCTGGGAGATTTAAATTTTTAGCTATCACTGTAGTTAGACTACTCAGTGAATGAAAAATGCAAATGACTCAGTGATTTGTTAACGGGGTTCGGCGCATGATAACAAACCTACGTCCCCGGATCTTATTCGCTGTTGTTTTACATGAGCTAATAACAGGGGGTTAGTCAATTGTGAGTTAGATAGATTTATAGGGAATTCCTAATTCCATTGTTATTCAATAGAGATTTTAGGAGAGTCTCCAAAAGTCTTTTGTTATTGGATAGAGATTTTTTTAAGTCATTTAAATTCTCTAGAAATCCATGTTATTGCATTAAGACTCTTTGGGAGTCACTCAAACACCCTTGTTATTGGATTGAGACTTCGAAATCATTGATTTATTGGTTTTAGAGATTTTGGGAGACTTTTGTAGAAAAATAGGCATGGTAGAAATCTCTCCTACATAGGTGAGATTTCAGAAGACTTGCATTTTATGTTTGTGGAGATGAAAAATGGTGGCACAAAATTCCACTATGGAAGAACAAGATACTCCGCTAATGTAACTCCACTTTTTGGAACACATATATAGCATTTGGAGTGGAAATGCCAAAAACCAATTTTAACCCATCAATAATTATCGGATTATGATGTTTCATTGCACATTTCGTTTTTGTCTTCATTGCACATCTCGTTTTTGTTTGCTAGTAGCTCACTCAAATATTGCAAAATAAACAACTGTATTAGTAAGGTACCAGCTGCCAACAGAGTCTGCATCATTTTTGGTACGCTTGTTTTACTTGGTAAGATGTTCTTCTTTCGAGAAAGAAGAGAATATATATTTTCAAGAGATATTTTGCAAAAAGATAGTGTTAAAGAATACTTTATTAAGAAGTTCAGATATGTAATATTTGATGCCAATACACACGATTATTATGAAATATTTGAGTATGATAGTCAAGATTTTAGTTACTGCACATAGGGTTATTTTTTTGATCCATATAATGCTACAATCTACCTTATACACAACAACTATAAAAATTCTCATGAGATTTGTATTGACAACCGACATATATTTTACTAGGTATTTTGTGGCGCTTTTATCATTGTAACATTCATAATTAAAAAAAAGTTTGTAGATGTTATGAAATTTTGGTTAGTTTTATCCATTTTTTTTTGTCTCTACAAATCTCAAAGACTCTAAAATTCACTAGAATTGTATCAAATTACTCTGAGAGAGTCACTGGAAATTTCTCAGGGAATCAATTGAAATCTCTAGATTTCAAGAGAATCTCTGAAAGTCACTGAAATAAAAAGTCACTGAAAATCTATATAATTCTCATTTGACTACCACCCTGTAAGACTTCTTGGGTATTATGCCCGCCCAAGACTTCGGATTTTACATTGTATCCCTCAAGGATAGTACTTCTTCAGAAACCGGGCGTTCCAAGGATGTTCAAGTTGCACGCCATGCTCATCGATCAATATATATGCTCCTGGCCCAGCCACTCTTTTGACGACGTAAGGGCCATCCCATACAGGTTCCAGCTTCCTGCACCCTTCTCGTTGAGATGGGGGAACTTCTCGAAGCACCAACTCGCCGGGAGAATACTCTCTTGGAATCACTCGCTTGTTATATTCTCTTGCTAATCGCCGGTGATAATTCTCCATGTGTGTAAGGGCGATCAGCCGCTGCTCTTCTAAGTCATCTAGCTTGGCCAGGATCAGATCTGTATTCAGATTCTTTTCCCATGCCTCATGCTTTGTAGTGGGCAGGATTACTTCAGATGGAAGTACTGCCTCAGCGCCGAAAGTGAGTAGGAAAGGAGATGCCCCAGCTGTTTCTCGAACCGTAGTTCTATATGACCACAAGACATTGTGCAAATGCTCACACCATGCCTTTTTATGCTTCTCCAATCTTTTCTTCAGTCCCATTCCAATAATCTTATTGGTTGCTTCTGCTTGGCCGTTACTCTGAGGGTATAAGGGAGTTGATTTCCCCAGTTTAACGCTGTAATGAGCAAGTAACTTCATTATGTTGTCGCCGACCAGCTCTTTTCCATTATCGGTACATATTTCCGCCAGTACACCAAATCTACAAAATATGTTCTCCCAAATGAATGTGAATACTTCTTGTCCTGTTTTCTTCCTGATAGCCTTGGCTTCACACCATTTAGTGAAATAATCTGTCGCCACAATAATATATTTCCGTTGTCCGGAACCTGTAGTTAGTGGTCCAATAATATCAATGCCCCACTTGGCGAAAGGCCAAGGGCTGAGCACTGAATTTAAAGATGTTGTCGGCGCCTTAATTCTTCTTCCATACAGCTGGCATGGCTTGCATCGCTGAACATATTCCTTTGCATCTTTATTCATCCAAGGCCAGTAGTATCCCTACATTCTGACCTTCAAGGCTAAGGCTCTTTGGCCACCATGATTCCCGCAATCTCCTTCATGAATTTCCTTCAATAATTCATTGCCTTCTTCCCTGGATACGCATCTCAGCAGAGGTCCAGAGAATGACCGGCGATATAGGATTCCATCTCTGAGTTCATAGTTCGCCGAACGACTGATGACCTGATGAGCTAAAACTTGATTTCCTGGTAAAGTTAAACGGTCCAAGTAATACCGTATCGGCGATCTCCAATCTGTCTATGCTGACTCTTTAGTGCTTGTTGTTAACACCTCCCTTTGTCTTTGTGCTGCTACCGATGGCTGCATCACTCTTTTAATAGCTATTGAAGGAACATCTGGATTTGTCATCATTGAGGAGATAAACGCCAATGCATCGGCGTGCCTGTTATCCTTTCTGCAGATGTGACGAAACTTGATACCTATGATCCTCTGGGCGTACTCCCTAGCAAGTTTTAGGTACTTCTGCATAGATGGGTCTGCCGTCTGGTATCGTCCAGATATTTGTCGAATCACCAGCTGAGAATCACTTGTCAATCTAACATTGCTAACTTTCATTTCGATGAGTATTCGCATTGCGTGGATGACTGCTTCATATTCTGCCTCATTATTAGTCGTCGGGAATTCTAGTCTTAGCGAGTGCACTATCCTTGCTCCTTTTGGCGAGATAAGAACAATTCCAATTCCATTTCCTTCTTTATTTGACGAACCATCTACATAAACCTCCCATCCATCAGGCCTGCACTTCAATAAATCTGGTACTTCATGCTCTTGCTCATCCAAGGAGGATGGGATTTCTTCTATCTCTTCCTCTTCATCTATTGGGAAGTCGGCGAGGAAGTCTGCTATGACCTGAGACCGCTGAGCTGTGCGTATTTCATACTGGACGCCGAACTGCTCAATTTGTTGATTCCACTTGGCGATGCGTCCCACTCGCTGAGAGCTATGCAAGATAGATTATATTGGAGTTTTGGTGAGGACCACAATGGGATGGGCGTGAAAATATGGACGTAATCGCTGAGATGCGAAAATCAAAGCCAGAATCAGCTTCTCTATTTTGGTATAATTCTTCTATGCTCCTTGTAACGTTCTACTGATATAGTATATAGGTGTTTCTCCACCTTTGGTTCTTACAAGCACTGCACTTATGGCAAAAGGTGTCGCGGCGAGATATACTCTGAGTTCTTCGCCATGCTCAGGTGGCTGAATTGCGGGGAGAGTGGCGAGATACTTTTTAATGCCCTGAAATGCAGCTTCATGTCCTTCAGTCCAGTTGAACTTTTCTCCCTTCTTTAGCGTCTGGAAAAATAGTTTACACTTGTCAGAGAACCTTGAGATGAATCTGTTAAGAGACGCCAAAGTCCGTTGAGTCGCATAACATCTTTTACTGTGACCGGCGAAGGCATCTCTATGATTGCTTTAACCTTGGCTTGATCAGCTTCCACTCCCTTCTTGGTGACGACATATCCCAAGAATTTTCCTGAAGTCACGCCGAAAACACATTTTGCTGGATTGATTTTTAACTTAGTAACACGCATATGGTTAAATATTTCTCTGAGGTCTTCCACATGAGTTTGCTTCTTCTTGCTTTTGACAAGCATGTCGTCGACATAGACTTCCATCGTCTTCCCTATCCATTTCTCGAACATTTTCTGTGCCATCTCTTGATAAGTAGCGCCAGCATTCTTCAAACCAAACGGCATTCGAGTGTAACAAAATAACCCCTTAGTGGAAAAGAAAGCTGTATGCTTCTGATCTTCCTCCGCAAAGGGTATTTGGTTATATCCTGAATAACCATCCATAAATGACAGCAACTCGTGACCTGATGTAGCGTCTACAGTCTGGTCAATACTCGGCAGTGGAAAACTATTCTTGGGACAAGGTCTGTTAAGGTCGCTGAAGTCGATGCAGATCCTTACTCCCTTGTTCTTCTTTGGTACCACAACCATGTTATCTATCCATTGCGGGTACTGCACTGGCCTTATTATACCAGATGCCTTCATTTTGTCAATTTCTGCCTCTACTGCTTCTTTATAAGCTGGGGCCAATTTCCTAATCCTTTGCTTGAATGGTCTGACCTTTGGATCGATATCTAGTTTATGACATGCTATCGCCGGGTCAATCCCTGGCATCTCATTCATACCCCAAGCAAAGACATCAACATACTCCTTGAGTAGTGCTTGCAACTCCGCCGATTCGTCTTCATTTAATAGAGTCCCGATTTTTACCATCTTTGGATCCTGTTCATCGCCGATATTAACATCCTTAGTAGGTTCCACCGCCGTGAAATGTAGCTCCGGTTCTCCCATCGGCGATGGTTCCTTTAATTGCTATAAGGTCTTATCTCCGGACTTCGCCGAGTCTCCTACTGAATTTACTGAATGCACATATGTGGTTGGGTTGGCGATGAAGTCTAAAATCTCCTGCTCCTTAACCGCTTCCTTGCCAAGCTTCTTTTTCTCTATAATCTTTGCCTTTCGATTTTCTCGCATTTGTACATCCGCCGAATTACACGCCTTAGCCACTGCTAAATCTCCTACATACTCGGCGACTCCAAATGGTGTGGGGAATCTCAGGCGCTGATGATAAGTAGAGGGGACCCCTTTCAAGCTGTGGAGCCATGGTCTTCCCAGGATTGCAGCATATGGCGAATCAACATCCACAATACAGAGAGTAGTTTTCAAGAAGTAATCGTCGCAAATCTTCACTTTTAATTCAATCTCGCCTTTAGGCTTAGAAGCGATGCCATTAAACCCATAAATGTTGTAGCAGGAGACTGTGGGCGAGGGTATTTTATCATCTTTCGCCCTCATTGCCTCAAAGGCAGTATTAAAGAGGATATCCACGGAGCTTCCCGGGTCGATGAGCACTTTTGGCAGTCTAAATTGCTCCACCTGAATGGTAAGAACCAAGGGATTGTTATGATTTCTTCCTTCTGGTGGAATTTCTTCGGCGGAGAATCCAACACATGCTTTCATCCATTCTTGCAATGGCTCCTGCTTAGCGGCGACACTACAGATCTCATTTCCCATTCTATCTCGCTTATGGACTCGAGACAAGACGTTATCATGGAATTCATCTCTAGTAATTTTTGAATGCACAATGGAAAAGCAATCTAACTCCAGCAAATCTCGCTCAACCTTAACCTCATACACATTTGGAGTGTGAACTGGAATGGCTTGAATTGGCTGGACCATGAGAGGTGGCGGCGGCAATTCTAGGAATTCCTGAAATTTCCCCATACGGACGAATCGATGGACTTCTTGCTGTACACCGGTACAATTCTCAGTTGTATGGCCATGAAACTGATGGAATTGACAGAATGAATTGGTATTGGCTGGCGGGGCCCTTGGATTTCCTCTGTTATAAGGATAGCGAATATCATCCCTACAGTTTGAACTTTCAATCTGACCAAATGCATCTGTATAAGAAACACGCAACTTAGGCAAAGTAGCATATTGGAAAGTTTGCTGGTTGCCTCTGCCGAATTTTCTGTTATCCCCATTATATCTTCTGTCTCCATTCTCATTTCGCCGATTATCTCTTCCTCCTCGTCCATAGTTTCCTCCCCTGTTATCTTGCTTGTCACGTCCATCATAATTTTCTCGCTTCTGAGAATTCCAATGCTGCTCGGCGGTAACTTGCTGCTTTCCTGCCTCGGATACCACTATCGCCGAAGAGGGATTCTGTGCCAACTTCCGTTGTTCTGCCTTCAACCATTCTTTCTTGATTTCTTCTTGCTCTTCCGGCGATAAACTATTGATCGAGTGAATTTGTTTTGATCTTTCCTTCTTTAGTCGCAACTCCTCTTCTCGAATTTCTTCAAAACTCAACCATTCATCCTGCATCGCCCTCAAGGTCTACAGATCCTGTGGCATGTTCCAAAACAACTTCTGGTACAGTTGGTCCGTCGTCTCCATGGCGCTAAGAAATGATCTTATTTTCTTTTTTTCTGACACTTCTGATCCTACCTCGCCGCTTGCTTTCCTCCATCTTTGAATAAAAATTTTATAAGTCTCCGAGGGCCTTCTCTTAACATTAAATAATCTTTCCACGCCGGGCCGGCCTCTATTATTCTGAATAAAGGCATGCAAGAATTTGCATTCTAACTTCTCAAAGGATCTAATTTTTCCTTCTTCTAGCCCATCAAACCAGGCTAGGGATTCGTCTTTCAGCGTAGCAGGGAATGCCATACACATTATCGGATCTGATCCTACCCAGGCCGCCATATCTCGCTTATAAGCTCTTGAGTGCTGTGTAGGATCTCCAGTTCCATCATAGATGGAGGTGAATTTAGGGGAAGAGTATTTGGGTGACACGTGTCCATATGTAATACAATCATGAAAAGGTGTTTTCTGTGCCTCTAAAAGTGCAACCCTATATCTCGACTCCCTTGAAGATCCACTTAAAGCTTCTACTTTATCTTTTAATTGGCGCAGATCCTTCTTCATCTCTTTATCTACTTTATGTCGTCGCTTAGAGCTGCTACGATCTTTATCCTTCCCGGGTAAATTTACTCTCCTACCCCTTTCGTCATACTTCGCTGATGAATCTGAGATTTCAGTTGAGCTGGTTCCACTCTTTTCAACTCGGCGAGTTGTATGAGAATGAGACTCATGACGAGACGAATGTGTATGGGACCCATGGCGAGATGAATGTGCATGGCGAGTTGAGTGCGAGTGGGATGCATGACCTTTATTTTGTGCCGCCATCATTTCTCTATGACTCTGAAGTACCGTCTCCATTTGTAATTGCATTTGCCTCTGCACTTGATCCGCTTGCCTGTTATTAGCCTCGAGAATTTGCCTTAGCAGAGCTTCTGTGGTATTTGTGGATCCAGTATTATCTGCTATTACCACTGGGCGAGTTACAGTAGCACCATGTGCTATCGCCGCACCATTCCTACTAGCCGCCTGTGGAGTTTCTGCCACCACCGCTGGAACTTCTTCTGCTACATGCCGGGCCTCGCCGACATCTTGTACCAACTGCTGCTGATCATTAGCTGTCGCTGCTCCTGTTGCAATTGCGTTTTGAGTTGCTCCCCTTGCATTCGATGTTTCGCCTATGGTGGATCTTCCACCTCCAATCTGCTCGCCGCAAGCATTTGCTTCTACATGACTGCTGATTCTCCTTAGCATTGGATTAGGCTCAGGTGACCTTTCTGTATTCTCAAAACGAGTAATATCCTCTATGTAAACTTCTTCTTGGCGAGTCACTTGCTGGACAGGCGATCGGCGAGATGAGCTTGCCACATTAGGATCCACTGGACCAGCTGGTTCCATTGCTCTGCTTCTAGTGTTGTGACCACTGGGTAGTGTCGCTGGTGTAGGAAGGATAGGGTGTCGAGGAGGCCTACCCGCCGGGGCTTTATCGCTTCTTCCTCTAGGACCCATTCGCCGAGATTCTGTAAAAGGAGACAAACACACTTCCTGACAGTATTGCTCTGTTAGTACTGTGGGTAAATGCCAAATAAGTTAGTTGGATTACTTTTTCAGAATATTGATGAATGAAATACAAAAAGAACAGCTTTACATCACGTGATGTGCAGATGATGACCTAAGCATGACAAAAATTGCAAAAACATCCTATGTGATTGTGATTTTGAAATCAAAATGATAGTACGGCCAACATCTTAAGGAACAGCTTAACAAGGTTTTAGGATGTAATTTCCTTTATGAAACTGAAGTTCATACTAGACACCTGAACTAACGCTCTTTTGCCGGAAATATATATCTATATTTGAAAACTCCTACCAAAAATAACAATTTTCCATCTAAACAACTAACACTCCTACTGCTCATGTGAGAAAAGTGAAATATGTGATGAAACCAACGCAACAGACCGGCCAACACTCATGTGTAACTGGAACAGTACTTAATCCAACAAGATTTCCCAAAATAGTATAAGATGTCTGTTGAAAACCAAAATCTATCGCTGAAATATACCAAAAATGCCCTAGTTTTCCAATTTTAGCAAAATTGCTCAACAAAATCGTTGCGACAAACCACATGACATACCTTATATGGCAGAGCAAAAGGGGAAATCATGAAAAATTCATATACAGCGAATATAACTACTCTAAATAGCATTTATAAAGTTACTGAAGCATAACGGCGACCTCAAAACTTATACATCATACCATATATAGAAACAAAGAACACATGTAACATCTCAAATCATGAACCATATGATGTACCGTATTTAACAAAATAAGACCGGAATCATAAAGAAAATCCTACACAGTGAACGTAACATCCTTATATGGCAGGTAAAAGTGACTAAAACACTTCCAGCGAGTTCTAACACATGTGAATCATACCATATATAGAAACAAGAGAAAGAAAGAGAAGTAACAGCAAGCCAAATGCCTCTAAATGGAAATAACAGAGAGGTAGTGACACTATCGGCGATAAAATCATACTATATATAGAAACATAAGAACATATGATACTTTAACAAAGCAAGTATACGAGAAAAGATAAAAAAATTTAAGGAACACAAGTTCAAAACCTTTTCTAGCGCCAAAATGTAACTGTGTAAAATCCCAATGGTTAGATCTTACACAGTACACCCAAATATGATACACCAATATACACACAATCATTCCCAAACATATATCAACATAACAACCATAAGAAATATGAAGGAGATAAGAGTTAGAGATACTTGACAAGATGAGTTACTTGGTTCGCCCATAAAGTAAGGACTACATCCAAGGATTCCACTAATATAAGTATGATTACATCACTCCATTACCTTGCTAATCTTCTATGTTTTGTTCCTCAAATAAGAACCCTAATTTTAGTCTTGGGCTGTAGAGAGCAAGTATGATACTTTTCCTCTCTCCAGACCAATCCCAAGCGTGTGTCCAACCCCTTTCTCAGTAGGTTAGTTCACTATTTATAGGCCTTTTACATGGTGGTAAACAGCTAATACAAACAAAGTTGGACTGACACTATTTGTCACGACTCGCCGACGCACATACATCGGCGAGCTCATTCCTTACTCTACAAACATAAATGAGAGAATCTTCTTGGAGATAAGGTTGATGACGCATCCTCCACTGAGTCAACCAGTCAACCTGACAATATATCCGTTCTGACTTCTCTTAAATGCTCACCTAAATATCACCTAACTATCACCTAACTATCACCTAACAATTGGCGACAGGTCTTTACTCGTTGATACCTTACTCGTTGATCCCTTACTCGTTGATACCTTACTCGTTGATTCTTATATCGCCCATCTTGTTACTCGCTGATCCAGGACATCTCAGCTGTACTCCCTTTGTGCAGCATCTCATCTAGGATGCCTTTATATGGGATAGGTATTTTCTACCCTTACAT
>JAJJMA010230325.1:0-27558 GCA_023529015.1 Papaver nudicaule
TTCAGTACACTCCTTGGGGATGTTACAAAGAAGAAACCACATAACTTCTTCTTCAAAGTCCACAGGATAATTACTCGGCCATCCTGTTAAAGGAACATTACGAAGAACACACAAGTAGCCACATGTAAACCAAGGTCTGTTGGAATCCACATTCTGGAAATCTGTGTGAGCTAGAAACCTGATCAAGATCTTATTACGAAACCCATTGAAGCTAGTAACCATTGGAACTTTGGTGAGAGGCCACTGAGAGTTAATGTAGCTCCTGACTTGAGCTGTGGGAACCAGTTTTTCACTACAAACTTGACCAACCATACAGCATTTCCAGTTAAAATCTTCTTCATCTAAGACCACAGTTTTATCAATGAACACAGGTTGAGCCAAAGAAGTTGGTAGAGTTTTTGGTAGAATAAGTTTAGAGGTCATTTGAGAAGATAGTTGTTGAATTTCGTCTGTAGAGGTAGAAGAAGAGGGATTATTGTTTTGAACTTGAGAACTCATTTGAGAGAGTAGATTGAAGTAAGATATTTTCTGTAAATACTTGATTGGGTGATAAGTAATCCAAGTATAAGAGATAAGATAAAGGATTTTGTGGAGCTTATGCCCATTAGTAGACATGATAGAGAAAAGAAATATGTGTACTATGATGGTGACAATAGCTTGTTTGTCATCAGTAACGATGTTGATAGTCAAACAATTTGAATTAAAGGTAACCTTAAAAGAGGCTACTTCCTTATACCCAGACAGCTTAGTACAAGATTGATGTGGTTTCTTATCATAGGAATAGCACAGAGCATTGGAGTAAGTAATGTCACGGGCAACATTTGAGTAGCAGCTGGCATACGACTCGCACATGTGGAGAAGTTGGTATGAGTAGTTGGGGACTCTACGCATTAAATGCCGAGTAGCTTCACACTTGCTATGGTGATAGTATATCTTGGTATAATGAGAATGGATGTTTGGTAAACATTGATTGCCTTTGGCTTGTCTTGGCAACTTAATGTCAGTGACGATACCAACAAAGGCCATTAATGTTGAAACATGGTCTTTTATGGCGGGAGAATTTTTATGGTTATTTTTGTGAGGGTATTTTCTGTGAGGGGTATAGGGTGGTAAAAACGGGGGGTAATATTTAGAAGAGGCTTTTTTCTGGTTTGTATACTTTAAGTGTGGGTACGGGTTTTTTATGACTAAGAAAGTAAAAAAGGATAGTAACAATGCACCTTGCTCTTTCACAAACCCAATGCCTGCAACAGTAGCCTCTAGCCATAAGCGTGCCACCCTGACCCTGAAAAGACACAGAAAACACAATTAGATGGTATTGCATGTCACACACAAATGGTGGCTTTCCACTTACCTTCTTAATGACAGTAATGAACACATAAGAACGAGTGAAAAGATTAGACGGGGAAGATGGAAGAACCAAAGGGACATGATGATTAAAATTATGGGGAATAGGGGAGTAATGAATTTTGGTGGATGGTTGTGTCTGGAGATGGAAAGATTTCTCCAGAATCCTAATGTGATAAGTAACTACCACGATTAAATAGCCATTAATAGGCCAATTCTAACCATTAAAAAGGGCATTAGGAGATAACCGACTGTTATTATCCCCGGAATAGGAAAGAAACATTTTTAGAGAGCAATTAGGGAAAAATGGCAAATGTAGCAGCAAGGAGTGATGAATATCAAGAGGCAAAGGATTTAGCAATGAGATTGGATCTTGAAGAGTTGGGTGCTTTAGTTGAAATTCTGCAATACGAACTTGATATCCGCCGTTCCAGAGAAGAGCTTGAATCAAGGATGCGAGAACATGCATCTGAATTTGAAGATTGGAGTCGCAGGAGACAAGTCTACATATCCCGGATAAGGGGCAAAACCAGGACTCAGATGATGAGGAAAGTGAGGATGATTTTGGGGTAGAGGGGAGATGCAGGGGTAGTGAGACTGAATCCGGAAGCGACATGGATGATCAGCAGCAAACTCATCAAGAAGCACAGGAATCTGAATCAGAGGATGAGATACAGCAGCGTAGAGAGCAGAGACGTAGGGAGGCCCTTTTCCATATTTACTGGAGGGAGAAGACCCAGTTTCCAAGGAAGTTTTCTCGCACCATGAAGGAGTTATTACCAGGTGAGAAGAATCCAGGGGTGGTTGCACAAGATTCAGAGGATTCTGATAAGGACTCAGAGGAGGAGGAAGGAGAAGATGAGGAAATGGTTTATTATGGTTCTGCAAGTTCAAATAGTTATGGTGGTAATCCTGATGATGAAGAGTACTACGATGAGATGGATAACTTTGACGATGAGTCCGGTGGAGATCGAGACTAGTCAGATGTCTGGTGAGATTCATCAAAAAAGAATTCCCTTCTTTTTTCCGTTTTTGTAGATTCTTGTGAAGATCCAGTTTGTTTTCTATAGCATCAACGATATCTTTGACAAATAGTTCCATTTTAGCAGCAAGAGTCTCAGCAGAAGCGTAAGTAGGAACCTCTTTGATGAACTCTTCAACCTTGTTTATGTTTCCTTTAATCTCAGTAGTTTCACTTCTCGGTTTGTTAGTAGTAGCGTTCATGATGGTGATGTAATGGTTGTTCGTATTTTCCTGGTGTTGATTGTAGCAGTTATTGCACTTGTTGTCTTGACAGTGGGTAGCAGCACTTTCACAAAGAAGCTTGTAATGAATAGAACTAGTAGTCTGGGTACTGATATGTAAATCAGAAGGTTTTAATGAAATTTTCTTTTGCTTGAAAGATGTATTGATTTTTCTTCTGTTGCTTTGAATTGATTGTATGTGGTAATGATTGGTATTGGAATTGTGAAACTTGGGAATGCAGTTGCCAGAGTTGTTGTTGGTATGCCTGTGAGTCTTGAAAATAGTAGTAGAATCGAATAGAAAATAGCTCAAATTGATTTGCAGAGCTTGAAGATTGAAGAGGGAGATGGCAAGATTCAAAAAAAAAATCAAGAACTTCATGCTGATGTCATGATGACAGACCAGAAAAGAGAGAGGTTTTATTGCATTGTATTACTACACCTAGCTACATTGCTACTTGCGAATCTCACCCCTCTCTCTTAACATGGACCCAACTATTCTCTACATTTTCCATTTTAATGAAAAGTCTTACATTCCATATTTTCCCTCATTTTATTTCTTCAAAACTAATCATTGTATATAGAGGGTGGGGCAAAACCAAACTAATTTAACTCGGAAAACTCGGTGATTCGGTCGAACTCCTTGGAGCGATTAGCGAAAATTTCGGGGAGGGAAATCGGAAAAACTAGGTTGAAAAACTCGGATTGCAATTTAAAATTTATATAACCTATACTTGATAAAAAATGAAAATAGAACACCAATGATAAAAAAAAACAATACTTTTAAAATTAAATAAGTTCCACATACACACAATTAAAACTAAATAAGTTCAACTACACGCAGTAAAAAAAAACACGGAAACTCGGCCACAAGTTTTGTTTGAAATTCGGCTCTCGACCGAGTAAATCGCCAAAACTCGGACTCGGCGATTTTTCACTAATGCCCTCGGCTAAGTAGCGAGTACTCGCGATTTACTCGGCCAATTTTGTCGAGCATAACTATACATTGGGCAAAACATCACAAAAATTTACAGCTTCACTAACATAGTACGTAAAGGGTGTTGGCTTTATATTTATACCTAATACTCTTAGTACTTGGTTTTATTCTTCAAATATGTCATATGTTTCTCAACTCATTGACAAGGATACAAAATGCTGGAATGTGCTAAAGCACTGTTTGATGATATAACTGTTAGTAAAATTATGGAGATAAGATTTCCTTTTGAAGGCAAAGATTATCTTAGATGGCAGCCAAACTCTAGTGGGGTTTCTCTGTCAAATCATCTTATAAAACCACCTATGTCTTCTACAGTCGATTGCACCACATGGCTGATCGGACCACTGACTGCCTACGTATCCTCTGTAAGGAATCAAACCGACCATAGTTCACTTAAATGACCTTGCTAGATAGCCTCCACCAGGTTCCTAAGAACCTTTACCCCAAAGGGTCTCTCACCAAACAGGAAGAACATTGACCAATTTCGATCAGTGTCGAAACTTGACCCCAGATACTACTTTAGTCAACATATCAGATGTTGTCCTTATTATCGATCTTCACAAGTATAATGTCTTATTCTTCAAGAATATCTCTCACAAAGTGAAATCGAACATTTATATGTTTGGTCCTTGTATTTTGCACTTGGTTCTTAGCCCAAAATATGGCATTAATACTATCACAATATACAAGAAGTTGATCCTGCTCCATACTCAAGTCATCAAGCAACCCTAGTAACCATATAACTTCCCTAGCTAAATGCCTCTGTCACTACCATATACTTTTCTTCAATAGTCGAGAGAGCCACAATAGACTGCAATATCGATCTCCAACTTACTGGTGCTTTTGCCAAGGTAAATACATACCTAGTAGTCGAACGTCGTTTGTCCAAATCACCAGCAAAGTCGAAATCCACATAACCAACACACAACTGATTGTTACCGTCTTCCATCACAAACTCCAAGCTGACACCAATTGTACCATAAAGGCATCTCAAAATCCATTTCACAACTTGCCAATGTCCTTTACCAGGATTATGCATATAACAGCTGGTTATACTTACTCCATGTAAAATGTCAGGCCTCGTACACACCATCGCATACATCAAGCCACCAACATATTGACATATGGGTCTTGGGCCATATATTCACACTCTTCTTTGATATTAGGAGACATTCGAGCATTCAACTTAAAATGAACATCAGGGGAGTACTTACAGGTCTAGTTCCTTCACACAAGCTAAACTTTTGAAACAATTTCTTCAAATATGCCCAATGAGACAAACAAACTTTACCCTTATCTATCTCGCTGAATCTTCATTCAAAGAATCTTCTTGTTTCTCCAAATCTTTCATCTATAACTCAGTTAACAATCTGCGCTTCAAATTATCAATCTCTTTCTTGTTATTCGATGCTTTCAACATATCATCAACATCAGTGACACAAAAAATATCACACGGTACAGCTGAAACATCTCTTTCACATGTTTCCAGGGCTCATGTTGCTGAAACTTCACTAGAAACGGCTCAAATTCAGTCTTCTGCAAGTCCCACAACGAGTTTGGGGAGGTCTACGTCATCTGGAACTCCACTTGCTATGTCTTCTCATGGTCCCAAGGTAATTCAATCACCTGCAAGTAATACACGACTGGAAGTTGTCGACATGACAGTCACAACAGTTGATACAACTACTCTTGGACCTAGTTTGCTTGCTTCCACTTCATCATGTAATAATTCCCAGGGTGTCGCGAACTTACTCCCTCATACATGTAAATTTCGATGCCCTTTGCATTGTTTTGATGGATGCAAGAATAAAAAAGATGACAGAGGTTACAACCAAAGTTCTTTGCGCAAACACTTATGTGATAAACATTATCCTAGTGAAGAGAGCAAAGATAGGTGTCGCCAACTACTCCACAATAATTTTAGCGTGTTTAAAGCTTGGGAGAGTGTTAGAGCATGGCTCGGTCAACCTCACTAAGTGTTGGTATGTCAAGCTTAGTTGTTAACTTCAGTGATCAAAACTCGACCGCTAAACAACACGCAATTAGGTGAAGTCATGTGAGAGTTAACTTTAGGTTGTGGAAGATTTTGGTAGGATTTAGAATCTCTGGTTGAAGAGTTGAAGAAAGACTAAAGATCAAACGAAGACATCCGGCTTCATCATTCAACAAGTTAGTGAATCTAAATAACGCGATTCCATTATCTTTTACACTTGTGCTACAAAATACATAAACATAACTCTCAGCTGAGCTTTACATTATGACTTGATCACTTGTGATCAGTGTGTCTTATGATAACTCCGCTTTACCACTTGTGGTATTAGTGTGTAGTTATGACGTTCCAATATTGCTTAGAGATTTCTTTTCTTCTCCATCTCTAAGTTAATATAAAGGTTTTTCCTAAAACCTTTTCGAGTTGGATATAGCAATGTGATGTTATCTCGGTAGTACTACGAGATTTGATCCATCACAGTATTGTGTCTCTTCTTACCTAGTCTGGCTCTGTCGGATTGATTGCATATATTTATATGAGCCAATGTAAGAGAGATTGTGACTCACACTTGTGTTGTGTAGACTCGAAATACTGCTATTCTGAGATTCGAATACGACATCATGGTTTGGCTCTGAAGTTCTGAATCATTTATTTGATTCTGTATATGAACATCTTGTATGCCATAACTCACTTCCGGATTCCGAAACCATATTTGTGTATCTCAACTTATGAATTTTCAATGTTCGAAACCTCAATGTAGGTTTTGGTAAAACTAACGTTGATTTCGAAACCATAATCTGGTTTTCGCATTCATAAGCTATTGGTCTGAAACTTAAATATTGTGACCAATGAGACATAACAGATTCGTAACTATGTTTGTGTGGCTGACAGTGACATGAGAATCGAGGCCAATGTGTCTTGACCATGTGAGATCTAAAAGGTCGAAAAGACCCTGGGATTTCCTAAAGGTTTATGTGAACCGGGAAATATATTCCTGTGCGTCGAGGCTAAAAAGGTGTGATGCTGAAACGGTTCTCGACCACATGGACTCTCAAGTTCGACACCAAACATTTGTGAAGAATTTAATATGTGTTTCTTTTTTCGAAACCTTAACCAAGGTTTTGTTAAACAGAATCTAGATTTCGAAACCAAGCTTTAGGTTTCGCTATGTAGAAACTTGATTTGGAAACCTTAATATGGTTCTGGTCATATAATGAACTTTAGGTTCCGAGACCTTAATTTGGTTTCTGCCAAAACAGATGTATGTTTCGAAACCTTAATATGGTTGACTCAGAATGCGTATCTTCGAAGTTCAAACTCTATCTTTTTTATTTGTGCTTCAACGAATTAATGAGTTTGCTATTCTCGGTTTGAAGTTTGAATTCGTTCATCTTCAATGTACAACTAAGTGGGATCGAGTCATCATCTGAAATATAGTTAGTCTCTCTAGTTAGTAGACACATGATTTCGGATCAATATTGTACGTGATTAAATCTTCGTATGATTTACTACTAGATCAAATATTCATTTGATGTTTTGATTTGAATTCTTGGATATCATTAACATGACATCTATATTGGAATCAAGAATTCAGGAGATTAACATTTTGCTAGTTACTCGTGGAATCTCGCACCGTACTTCCAATGGTATATCTATTTGCGTGATTCAGAATGTCTGAACCTATGTGTTCACTTAAGCTTAACACACAAGGCTTTGTCCACGTTTGTTATGATACGTTTATGCGGAACGTTGAACCACGTTGGACCAGATCCCACTTCCACCTAGGTTCGTCTGGTTAGCCCAGCAATACCAAGGAAGTAATGTCGACATTATTAAAGCTGGTGACGACATTTGGAAGTAATAATATCTAAGGAGATTTTCGAAACTAAGGACACGTTTTCGAATTGAGATTTTTCCCAGGGATCATATTTGGTAAGCACCATATTTCGAATTAAAAAGAAATATCCAAATATACCTTAAGATATTATTTGCTTTGATTGCTCTTGGCTAAACATGTTTCGAAAATATATTTTCTTTATGGAATATATTTTTCTTAAATGTAAAATGCTAGAGTATTAGTTCTCATTAAAAGCTATGAGACTAAATGGGAAATTTCGGAACTATTATGTAAATGTGCTTTGTGGAATTTCCGAAATTAACTTTGCCTCATTTCAAAGCTAAAGCCTTAGTCAATATAAATAGGAGTGGTATCTCTCCTGAAAGCTTTATCCCTCTAGCCAAGCTCTTCTTCGGAATTGTAAGCTTGTGTTTGTCGTTTTTCTTTTCAGTTACCTTTGAGCTTTTGCTCCCGGTCTAGAATTGTGTAAAAGTCTTCTCTTGGGATCGAGAAGCCTAGAAGTACCCCTTACGGGAAACTAGTTTATGTTTACTAGTCTTCTTTGTATTGTACTTGTATTATACTTGTGTTCTTTGTATTGTACTTGTGTTCTGTTCTATCACGTCTTCTCTTATGTTTATTCTAAGGTCCTTTTCTTCTGATATAAGGCCACTCAAGATCTTTGTGATTAGAACATACTCTTTATCTATTAACCTGGATTTGTCAGCAAGCCGCTTTCGGTTTTTGTGCCTAAACTATAGATATTGAGTGGAATCAAGATCGTTGTTTTTGGATTTGTTTTTTACAGGTACATCGTTCTTCACGGTCATATCATATCGTACTTGCTACAGCTATCTGCTTGATTCCAACTGGGATGACAAGGTTGCTCTTTCGGGAGTTTAGGTTTTGAAACCTTGATCGATATCTCGAGGTGTTTATTGCCTAAGTAAACTTAATAACCTCGCTCTTGGTGTGAAAAGACTTCGGTGAAATATCTGTTAGTTACCAAGGATATCATCTAGCGATTTGACCTGCGCTATTTGGTTGTTGTCCATAAGGTTGTAATCGTCCGATTGGAGGTTGGGTAGCGATAGTCCTCGCGACGGGCTATGAGGCAACTCTTGCGTAAGACAGTAACGGGCGTCTGTTTACGTAGGGGAGTACATGTGCGTGACCACCTTGCTGTGGTTGGAGGCGTAGGAATACTAAGGGGAAATCTTTGTGACTAATAGTCGTATTAGAGTCATATTGTCTGCACCAGCTAGTCCGAAGTCTGAGAGTATGTGTGTTGGCGGCTTAATTCTTAAGAGTATTCAAAACTGGACTAGGTCCTGGGGTTTTTCTACGAGTTTGTAGTTTCCTCGTTAACAAAAATATTGTGCGTGTGATTTTTGTTTGTGTACTGTTTTATTTAGTGAAATCAATAATCTATATACTTTGTACCGCAAAAGAAAGGAATTGGTGGTGTACTCGGTACCCTCTTCTTTTCAGAGAGTACTTTACAGGGCATGCATATGTGGCTATGTACTCCTTGTATGCAGATATTGGCTTAGAGGAAATCTTGCATACATAACGGGGAAGTGATTCTTCATCCTTGGAATGAAAAGCGAGCATACTTTTTTGTGTATGGAATTTCATGTCCTGCTCCGTTATTTGACGTGGATAATGAAGTTTCTGTTAATGAAGGAGCTGACAGTGCTCTCAGTCTCGATCTTGAGTTGTTGGACCATGTTCTACAGAGCCAGATATGTACTGTTGCTAGCATCCCTGCTAAATGCAAACTTCTCTTTGCCAGAACCTTTAATGCCGCCACTCATAGGGTTGTCAATAATCTTAATGACGTCTCACTGTGGATTCGGTTCCTTCTTTTTCCTACATGCACTCTTCGAATTTACTTTCCCCAAAGTAGTTCGGAAGAGCAATCCGGCGACAGGAATAAATTGCAGATTGTGGCTATACAGTTTGCTCTGCATAAATGGACTGAACCAAATGGTTGTGTCACCTTACCTCACTGAGCATTAAAGGAGCAGACTGCTCTGCAAGAGGAACGTTTTAAGAACAAGAGGAAGAATCAGGAGAAGCGTACGAGGATCAAGAGGCAGTGAACATACGACTTTCTCGTCAGAAGCTTATTAATGGGCTTTATACAACTGTTATTCGTACCTTGACTTCCAATGGGGTGGCTCCGCCTACTCTTGGTACTTTGGAAGAACTGCGGGCCAAGCACCCTCATGATGATCCCCCTTTGATACCAACAGACACTATAATACAACCACCATTCATTGCTTCTAAGGATTTGGTTCTGAACAAGCTGAAAAGATTTCCTAAAGGGAGCTCGTGGGGTAGAGATGGCCTTCGTGCCCAACATCTTGGCGATGCTTTGAGTGGATCTGTTGGCGTTGTTTCAGATGAGCTCATTAATTCCATTACCGGTTTGGTAAACATATGGCTTGCATGTAGGGGGTAAAACCCGTCGGACCACGTGTCTCGCATCCAGGAAGCACAACCACACCGAGAGGATCAGTAACGATGCCTCGGACCAGCCCAGAGAAGAAGAAGCAGTTACACGCGAGCGAAGTAAAAACTCGGACCGGAAGGATTCGGACCATGACCAAAGGACCGAAGCCCAGGACTCAGCCTCGGAGCGTAAACCGCCTTACTCGACAGGAACTGACACCACCACGATTGAGTCTCTTGTCTTATTAGCTGTAAACCACTCAAGCTCGGCCTATATAAGGCAAGCTTGAGAAACGTTGTAAGGGTTGGATTCTCTCTGGGTTAAGCCTAAGTAGCAAGAGAGAGATTAGGTTTGTAATCTCCTCTGGTTCCTTAGGGTTTTATTCATGTAATCTCAGCATTAGAAATACAGAAAAAGTTTTCTTATATCTTGTCTTTACTGTTTGTATAGTCTTTGATTACTGTTCATAGTACCTTCGGTGCTGTTCATATGGTCTTCGCACCACTGAATCTCGACTGTAAACTGTATGTGCGAGTAGATCTGATGGATTTGGTACCCAAAGTACCTATGCAGATTTTCAACTCGTACATTGCAGATGGTTGTCCTCTGGCTTTAGGGGAGCTTATAGCTTCATCCCCCCTAACTCATTTGCTCAAGCCCGGAGGTGGTATACGTCATATCGTTGTTGGCACTATTTGGAGACGGTCTCTAAAGTTGCTGCTTCTCATGTTGATAAGAAAATGGCGAGATATCTTTGTGACTTTCAGTTTGGTGTGGGGGTACCCTGTGGAGGTGAGTAGGTTCTTCATGCTGTTAACAGGCTTCTTGAGGGAAAGAGTGACTCAACATCTACGTCGATGATATTTGTTAATCACTCTAATGTCATCAATCTTGTAAGTAGGTCTGCAATGCTTAGAGAGGTAAGGAAACATTGTCCTTCCATCTCTAGGTCGGTAGAGTTTTGTTATGCAGCTCATGCTAGATTATAATATATGGACCAGACGTTTTCGTCAGCTTAAGGAGAACAACAGGGGGACCCTCTCAGGCCCATGTTATTTGCTTTGATACACATAATTGCAGATTCGTGCTCCTTAGATTTACAGGCATGGGATCTAGATGACGGGACCTTAGATGGGGACACATTGATGGTGGCCAAAGTACATTATTCAGCAAGAAGGTGTTTCTTTGGGGTTGAACCTTAACGTCTCGAAGACTGAATTCTAGCCTACAGTTGATAGCAGAGGTCTGGTTGAGGGTGTTTCCTTGTCTTACATTTGCCGGACAGCGGAGGGAGTGAAGCTGTTGGGTGGACTTGTTAGCCTCAACCCCCAATTTTGTAAGAATATGGTGGTTAACAGGTTTATAAGACTACGGTCTTGATTGATGCCATATAGAAGCTCAAAGATCCCCAGGGCGAGTTTTTTTTGTTGAGGAATTGTTCTGGTGTCTCGAGGTTATACTTTGCTATGCGAACAACTAAGCCTGAGTACTTGGAGGAGGCACATGTGATTTTTGATAATCATCTCAAACAGTTTCTTAGACATCTTGTTATGGGGGATGGGTCGGGATTTGGTCCCCTACAACAGAGGTTTGCTACACTTCCCATCAAGTATGGTGGATTGGGAGTCTATACCATGAAGGATACCATGTAGTATTGTTATTTGGCATCTTGCTTCCAGACGAAGACCCAACAACATAACATTTTGAGTCAGTCAGGTGTGTCTGGTTTGAGCCCCAATTTTGATCGTGCACTTATCCGTTACAAACAGGTATGTGGTATTGAGAATTCTTCATTATGCATTGATGATATTGCCCCCCATTCCATGAGCTCATTGGCAATCAAATACTTTGATGTTGTGAAGAAGGTTCTACTTGATCGGTTTGTTATGACAGAGCGTGATTCAACCTTGTGGCATAGCAACAGAATCAAACATGCGCAAGACTACCTGTTGGTCATTCCGATTTATGGGGCCTCGACATTTTAGAGTTATCTTGCGTTATAGGATTGGTATCCCCCTTTTCGAATAAGGTGACTGATGCTCCATTTGTGGCGGGGAGATGGATATTTTTGGGGACCACGCCTTACATTGCTCAAGTGGGATTGGTCTCAAGTACAGGCACGATCTGGTTCGTGATACCTTTGCCGATATTTGTTATCGTGCGGATATCCCGGCTAGGAAAGAAGTGGATTTGGGTTTCTTTCAGACACCGAATTGGCTCTGAATGGTAGTTGGAGTCCATAAAATAGACAACCAAAAGTCTGGTACTGGATTGTCTGATAGTTTATTGTATTCTTTCGTTCATCGTAATGAAAACAATGTGGGAGATATAATTGCTAAACATGGTATGTCCATCATCTCATATGAAGAATGGAACGTTGTTTTGCCTTATTGGTTACGTCCCTCTACTGATCAAGACAATGCAATGTAACTTCCTTCGTTCAATGATAATTTCCTTTTTTTCAGAAAAAAAAATTGACACTTTATTTATGAGGAGCTAATGGTTACAAGGTCGGTAGTCATCCTCCACCTTTGAGATTCTGTTTATAGCTGCATTCAAATATGATCCGGGTGATTGGCAAAGGGATATATATTAGGCTGGTTCCTATGGGACACTTAAATTCCAAATTATAGCTATTATGGTCAGTTATGGACCTAGCAAAGGAGGATTTTGACGTTGCAAAGTTGCAAATTTGCAACTTGACATGAAAATACTATCGTCGATGGAAATATCATCGTCGATAGTTTTTCCAAATAATATATAAATATATAAAAGACTCCACCAAACTCTAAATATATTATTTACACCCTAATTTTGTTAGTTTTCTCACCATCCCATTTTCAATTTGCTAGGCCACGTGGGATTGCAAAACCTTTGTTTTGCTTGGCTCTATTGGAACAGGCCCTGTAAATTGGGTTGCACGGACTCGGACACGGAGACGCGGACACGACACGACACGGACGCGGACACGAGTGAGGTCTCAAAATTGTAGGACGCGGACACGTTTATATACTTAGTAAATATATAATTTAACTATACTAATATATGAAAATAATGCTATCAGAAATAATATAAAATGTTGAAAATATACAACCTACACGCAAAAGCGTGAATGGCTCAGTGGTTAAGCTTCTTAGGTGGGATTATGACCTTGAGAGTTCGAATATTAAGGTAGAACATACTAAATTATCACTTTAAAGTAGAGAGTTGACCGAATTGACTGAACTGACCGTGTCGTATGCGTATCGTGTCCGCGTCCGCGTCCGACACGACGCGGACTCGGGCCCAAAATCGGCGCGTCTGTGCAACCCAGCCTGTAAATGATACACGGGAATTGGTGGATGAGCCAAAGGCTCTTACAAAATAAAAATAATAGACATGAATAGTCAAAATAGGCTAACGGTTACAAAGTGGATGAGCTAACGGTCCCACAATTCTTTGGTTTTGAAAAATAAAATAAAATAATAATAATAATTAAATATCACAGTAGCCGTTAGTAAACTTAACCCTTAGTTCAAATTCAATTCCATTAAATGCCATAGGCCCATAAGTTGCGGTAATTTGTTGGAACTATCAACATGATTAGTCAATATACCCACATAACGATACGATAGTAGATGAGAAGTGGTTCAGAATTGAGATTTAAATACTAATATGGTTGAAACTTGAAAACCCAGCTTGACTCAGATCGTATCCTGTGAAGCACATGCTGGCTAGTAGCTCCACTGACCACTCTTTGTCACGTTATAAATGTGCATATTAAATAAGTATGGCTCAATACCCCACCACACCACCTAGCTTATCCCATCTTATCTTTATATAATGGCCATATGGGGGACACATTGACATTGTATCCAAATCCCAAATCATGGCTTCTTCTTCCTCTTCCATTTTCGTCTGCAATGTTGTGTTCCTCTCCCTCCTGGTTTCCATGGTTCTCGTTTCTGCTTCCATGGATGTTCTCTCCGTTCGTAAGTACTATTATCATAGAAGTGATTTGTCATTAACTTTACTGCTTACATTTAGTTATTATTTTCTTGATTAAATAAGTGTGATCTTAGATCTGAGGTTTCTCTAACTCAGGCTAATTTAAATTTGTGCAGTAGACAAAGGAGCTCTTAACTCAGGCAACTACGTATGTGACGCTAATAAAGACGTATACACGGGTCAAACTTTTGGCCCGACTAAAGACTGCTATATCTGCACAGCTTACTGTTATGGTACATGTGATTCGCTGCGTACCAAACATCTCGACGCGAAATGCACACCTTTAGCTGGTCCAAATATTAGATGTGATTGCTGCTGTGGAAAACCCACACCTCCTCCAGCTCCAGCATGTCCCCCACCTGCTCCTCGTCCACCACCACCACCGTGTCCTTCTCCTCCTTCCAGTGATACATGTGAGACTGGAGACATATACACAGAAACTACGATGCCGTCTTCAAACTGCGCCGATTGTACAAATTGGTGTAAAGGAGATTGTTCGGAACTAGGAGGCCGTGTGATTGAAGACAAGTGCGCAATCGGTGAATCTTCATTTGTAAGGCGTTGCAAGTGTTGCTGTCGTGAACCAAAATCTGGTCCAAAAATTGCCCTTCGCCTGGGATCAGCCAACTAGGAGCTATCGTTGCTGCCCTCGCTGCCGGCATCATCATCCATCCAGCGGCAACCGTCAAGTTTTTTATTCAGAATTTCGATTTAAAATAAATGCTCCTTGAACAATTAAACCAATTAGGTTTGAGTTTTGATTTTCTTGTATTTTCATGTTCTTGATTTTCAATCATATATGAAATGAGCATGTTAAACCAATTATGGCTTGTTCACCTATTGGGCCAATGCCTTATCTATGTCATAAGATTCATAACTAATACTCCTCCAATAAGCTTAAAATGAAATAAATGCAGAGGTTTTTCCCCTGGGGATGAGCATTTGTTATTCAATCTGCCGACCCGATCGGGTCAAACCGATTTGGTGGGGATATGACTCGTGCACTGTTAGTGCATTCTCTGATACCCAATGGATTTTGAATTAGATTCGGTTCAGGATTAAAAATTCATTGGGCACCAACACCCGTTAAAGGTATGCATGAGATTTTAGAAAGATAAGTGTTTAGTTCAGCACGTCATCCGGTAACCATTTAGCTTATAACGATGATGCTATAGTAGTTGAGAAGTGGTTCGGAGCAAGCACTATGGTGCCATAAGACATTCCTAGATTGTGGCTATCTAGGCAGTGGTGGAGCCAGGAATTCCACATGGGGGGCTAAAATAATTAGGCGGTTTTGGCGGTCGTAGGCCGACGATTTTTTTTGAGTGTTTTATATCATAAGCAACGATTTTCGTTCGAGTTTAGGCTTTTTTTACTATGAACATCGCAAATTAAAGAGGTATGTACGAAAAAATGGGAATTAGATGGGCCAAATTGTATAAATTCTATACATTGAGGGGCAAAAATATGTAAACACAAAAATTTTAATGAACTAAACTCTAATATTAAAATAATTGGTGGGCTAAAATGCTAAATTCAAGGGGACTGGTGGACTAAACTTAGGGTCTTGGTGGGCTAATATTTTTTTTTATAAGGGTGAAAATAAGACTTAGTGGGTAATGGGGGGGCTACAGCCAGGTCTAGCCAACCTTTGGCTCCGCCCCTGTATCTAGGGATGGCATATTTGACACAAAATGACAACTAATATGGTCTTAGCCAGAAAGAGACGGAAACTCAGGTATCCGCAGCTTCTAGGATGAGGAGACTCAGTCTCCGCATGGTCAAATATTGACTTTTGACCATGCGGAAACATTACATTACTTCGTTTTAATCTTCGAGGGAAAATCCTGGTAGATTTTGTCTCAACACGTCGTAGCACCTCCATAATGCAAACACACTTCCTTGCTCTTCGGAATAGAGGGGTGATGCCATAGCTTCCTGCGGATTTACAAATGAAATTATAAAGTAGCATATAAATCAACAAAATAAATCACAATAGAAGATAAAAATACTCACTACTTGTTTATCATCCCATCCCCATTGTTCTTCGGCAACCTGGCGCATGTAATATCCAAAGAAAAGAAAATCTTTCTCGATCCTTCCAAATCTGACTCTAAGTGATATGCGTGATCTTTCATTGGGGTTTCCTCCGTTAGCAATGTAAAAGGTTTGAACAATCCTTTCCCAGATCTCTTTAGTGTTTGATGCACAAACGCCATGGTCGATGCTTGTGGTGACATAAGCATTTGTAAGAGCAAGATCTTCAGCTTCAGTAAACCTCGAACTCATTTTAATTTGATCAGAGAGACTTGGAGTAGGGGTGCAAGAAAATATTGATGGTTGTTGTATTGATTGGGATGAATTGGTCAAAGAAGAAGATTTCTCTTATATAGAAGAAATCCGAAGACTATTTTTTTGAATTTTGAAAAAGAGTCGTTAGGGATCTGACGGTCAAGAAAAACTAGGGAGATGGATGGTTTAGATGTGAGGTGTAGAGGGAGTGTGAATAAAAAAAAGTCAAAACGTATATATTTAGGAGGCAGAAACTGAGAATCCACAGAAAGCAAAATGTGGAAACTGAATTGCGAATACTCAGTTACCGTCTCACATCTGTATCTCTACTAGGCGCTACACATATGTAACACCAACTAGGAAAATGCCAAAAATTCCTTAGATTGTAGAGATATCCTCGACCATAGTGGATATCCATCCCGACATTGTATCGCTACAATATAGAAATCATAGTGCTTGCTCTTAGAATGGAGATTTAAATAATGTAGTTAAAAACACCAAAAGCTTGACTCAGGTTATACTTTTTACCCCAAACACAAAAGATATAACAAGTTTCTCAACTAAGTCAATTTTATTGATATTTTCATGAAAATGTTCCTATAATCGTCATTCTCAACTCAGAATCAGGATTGCATCAGGATTGCATTGTTTTAATCATGTTTTAAAGTTCAAATCCTTGTTACTTCTAGCTATAATCATCCATTTGAAACTATTTTATTTGGTACCATTCATTCTATTTTATTCTCTGATTTAATGACTCATTAATCTCTTTATCTCCTATTGCGCTTGCAGTGTTGCTACAACCTTTCAAGTGGCGTTTGCCTCACATATGCTTGTGGATTATGCGTTTGCTATCATTGGTGTTCAACTGGTATTAGTTATGATGTTCATTTGCTATGGTTTAATCAGAGTTTTGCAAAGTATAACTGAGTTCTTCATCACCCGTTCTAAAACAACCAAACGAGTCATACAACTCGTTTCCCCCCAATCTCGTATATCCCAAAATTAAAATTTTCATAACAAATTTAGGAAACGTAATAAGTTGTTTGGGTTTTTAGCCTTTATCTTCTGGTACCTTACCATTCTCACCAATACGGGAGCCCTAGAAAAATCAGGCATATCCTATAATTCAGGCAATAATCTTTCCATAATAAAAGGCATATTGTTACCTGTTTCATTAGACCAAAAACCTTATTCACGATTTTTCCATTACCCACCAAACCCTAGCAAACCTATGGAGGCTGCTGGTACTACTTTAGCATCGACATCCAATGGAGTATCAATGATAACTCATAAGTTGTAAGAGACTAATATTGAACAGAGTCAAGAAGGAAAGGAGGTGATCATGCAAGAAGAAGAAATTGAGGAGGTAGAAGAAGATGTTGAGATCCAGTTAATTGGTATGCTCAACATGAGAAACAGAATGAACGAAGAAATGGTTACCAGACATATGAGAGTTGCTTGGCCATTTGTACCTGCTAATGAAGTTTCAGTCTTGGAGATAGAGCGTAACGTATTGGTCTTTACCTTCAGAAAGGCAAGTGTTGTGAAGAAAATCTTTGAGGAGAGACCATGGTCATTAGATGGGAACTTGATTATATTTCATATGTATGATCCAACCTCATCATATTTGGAGCTGGACTGGGACCATCAAGAATTTTGGATCTGGCTAAGGTTTTTATTACCTGAACATTTCAATAAAAAAGCTGTTGAAGAAATGGGAGCTACTATGGAAGATGTTGTTGTTGTCGACCCTCCAACTGGACTGCCTGAAGTTGGGGATTGTTTTAGAGTCTGTGTAAGAATCAATACAGCTTGCCCGCTGAGGAGAGGAGTAATGGCTATTACCCTTGCCATGACTACAAAGTTCTATAAGTTCTTTTATAAGAAGCAGCCTCACAGGGTGTGTAGGAACTATTATGTGATTAATCCACATACCCCTGCTCAATGTAAGAAGAATATGGAGCTTCTAGAAGAGATGCATACCAAACCTCAGAAGTTTGGAGACATGAAAATACCGGCAATGAGGAAGATCGGAGTTACCATCCATGTTCACAAGCCAAAAAAAACTGCTATCAAATACACACCATTTGTCCCTCCTAAAGATGCAATAAAAATCAGAGAACCTAGCCCACAGATGCAAGAAGACACGATCATGGAAGATGACATTGGTTCAGGTAGACTAGGTAAATGTTCTAGGATCACTAGTAACCCATCTGTGGAACCAGCTATGTTAATGCAAAACTCTGGAAAGCCCAATGAACCCACACCAATTATTCAATCCACTTCTATTGTGAATCAAGTTTTTGGAAAGGCTGAAGCAACATGCAATGCAAGGGAGATTAAGGTACAAAAAAAATCCTAATTTTCATTCCAATCTTATATTTTCATACTCTTTGATTTATTCTCTAACCCTGCTTTTGTTAATTACCATTCAAACATCCCTTTCTTCACTACCAGTACACTTATTAGCACTAAATAGTTGTATAATCTCATTTCAACTGCAATTTTTTACATTAGAGTTCCCTGCATGGTATAGTAATCGTCCACCCATCTTAAATACGGTGTTCACATCATCAGTCATAAAGTCTTGTTCAGACCTCAATAATACCATTCTCTCGCCATTATCATTGCATGCATCTACAAATATAATAAATGCAGTAGATCATAATTATTTTTGCAGTTGTAGTCGGATAACATTAAACTCAAAAAGCATTTAAAGTATCAGTCCCCCCATCATTGTAGGCTATCATTTTGTATTTTAAATAGTGCTAGTGCATATAGCTCTGAGTCTCATATTAGTTGTAGGATACCTATTAAAACTACTGCTTGTGAGGGGCATATAGTTTGTTCTCCAGATATTAGGATACTAGCTTGGAATTGCCAAGGGTTTGCAAAAAAACTCACAAGAGACCAACTACGAGACCTAATGAAAAGCTATGATCCTGATGTGTTATTTATATCAGAAGCGAAGGTGTATGTATAGAGAATGCAACAGCTTATTAGGCCATTAAACTTCCCAAATAGAAAACTTGTCTCTCCAAAAGAGGGTGCTGGTGGGTTAATCGTGCTATGGAAAGACGGGTTCCATTTTGAGGTAGTAAACTATGATTCTTGGATAATAAACTGTAAGGTACGGGATGATCCCTTTAAACCTGATTGGATACTCTCATGCATGTATGGTTCTCCATATCCATATGAAAAGAAGATCCAATGGACTTACATCAACTAGCTGAGCCCAACTATACAGAGTCCATGGGTGGTAATAGGCGACCTCAATGTTACATTTTCAAGTGAAGACCTGGCAACTACATCCTCTTCAAATGCATCTACATCAACATATCCTACAGTTATAGGGTTAATTCAAGAAGCTGGGTTGGAGGATTTAGGATACTCAGGAAGACCATACACATGGACGAGCAACATTCACGGTACATGCATCAGGAGAGCAAGACTTGACAGGGTTGTTACTAATGATGAGTGGGTTCTTCAGTTTCCGGATTCAAGGGTATTGCATCTACCAGAATTAGGGTCAGACCACTGCCCTATTTTGCTAGAAACAAATGGGGAGAGTAGTGATAAAATGAGGAACTTGAAGTATTTTCAGTGTTATGAGAAAGATGACACATTAAAACCATTAGTATATGATGCTTGGAAGATAGAGATAGATGGCTCAATTGCTTTTTAGGTGTCAAGGAATTGCAGTATGAAAGACAAACTATTGCTAAGTGGAACAGGGATCAATTTTGAAATATTCATGGTAATATACAACTGCTACATCAGAGGCTGCAGGTGGCTCAACAACAACCAGTTGGTGAATGCACTACCTTAGAGGTGCTGAATATTGAGAAGGAGATAGAGCACTGACATCAAATTCAAAACGACTTTTGAGGACAAAAATCTCGCGATGAGTATTATATGGAGATTGATAGAAATACGAAATATCACCATATTAATGCAAATCGAAGGAGGTCAAGGAATAACATCACTGCTCTCAAAGACAGTGATGGTAATTGGTGCAGCACAAGGGAAAATCTAGATAACCTGCTTGTTGACCACTACAAGAATATTCATACTTCAGTTAACCCTGCAAGAAATGAAGAACTGTTACAATGTATCCCTACTAGCCTTACGGATGTTGATAATGATGCTCTAATTCAGATACCAGATGCAGTTGAGATACAGAAGGTGCTTAAGAGTATGAAGCCTTGGAAGGCACCAGGACCAGATGGATTTCCACCAGGGTTCTTTCAGTCGCATTGGGAGGTTGTTGGTGAAGATATTACTAAGATGGTGCAGCAGTTCTTCTCTACAGGGTACATTTTAAAAGATCTTAACAACACCAACATTTCACTTGTACCAAAGACAAAGGACAAGCAATCACCTGCTGATATTCGACCTATTGCATTATGCAATACGACATACAAACTAATATCGAAGATAATGTCAACCAGGATGAAGAGAATCATGCACAAGATCATCTCTCCTCTTCAATCTGCATATGTACAAGGTCGCCAAATCTCTAATAACATATTACTTGCGCAGGAAATTATACACACTATGAAGAAAAAACAAGAAGGAAGTGAGCTGATGGCCTTAAAGCTCGACATATCTAAGGCTTTCGATCGCATAGAGTGGAGTTTCCTAATGGATGTAATGAAATAAATGGGCTTTTGTGAGAAATTATGTGGTATGATAATGCAATGCATAAGTACTACGATAATATCAATTTTGTTGAATGGAGCACCATGCAGAGACTACAAGCCTACACGAGGTATTAGGCAAGGAGATCCCATTTCTCCTTACCTGTTCATAATAGCAATGAAAGCATTCTCGAGACAGTTACTGGTTGCTGAAGATAGTTAACTCATCCAAGGTATAAGGATTGCTCCTAGTGCACCAGCGATTTCCCATTTGGTCTTCGCGGATGATTGTCTACTCTTCACTAATGCAAATTTTCATAATGCCAACAACCTCCTCCAAATTATTGAGAAGTTTAGTAATGCGTCAGGACAACTTGTGAACTTCTCCAAATCTAGTGTATACTTCAGCACACATCTTCCAAAACCGGTTTTCCAGAATCATCTCAAGAAGACTGAAGGTGCAGGGATTAAACGATAGAAATAATGGCCTTTTGCTGATAATTTTGGAGATATCTGGTTTTGAAATTAACTTTCTTGGAAGCAGAAATAGCTTGTTTTTCAGTTAGTCCACAGGAATTCATCAAGTAAGAAACAACAAAATCAGAAGAAGAAGAAGAAGATAAAAACCTAACCTTGATACGAAACATAAGAAAGGAAGGGTTTTTCGATGTAAAATGTGAGCATGGAGAAAGGGGTTTTGGATCTCCGCCATTGATAATCCTATTTCGAATCAAATTAAGAGAACGAAACATCTTCGATGAAATGAAGAGTTAATCACAGAAACTAGGGTTTGGGAATTGATGAATTTGGGGGAAAAGGGCCAACGCGAGTAGTTTCTGTTTTGAAAATCTGGTGGACAAAGTTGAAAGTAAGCTATCAGTTTGGAGAGTCAAGACACAATCACAGTGTGGCAAAACGAATATGATTAAAACTGTTACTAATACCATCCCAGTTTACTCAATGAGTTGTCTTCAGATCCCACAAGGAATTATAGAGAGGATTGACTCATTGCAAAGCAGATTTTGGTGGGGATTCGACGAACAGAAAGGAATTTTTCTTACTTCATGGAACAAGCTATGTCGGCCTATGGATGTTGGAGGCATGGGATTTAAAGACTTAAGGATTCTAAACAAAGCACTACTTATACGTGCAGCATGTAGACTGATTGATAACCCAAATGCAATTTGGGTTCAAGCAATCAGAGCCAAATACTTTATGAATCGTAATATTTTCCTTACAACTGAGCAAGCTGATTCGTCGTGGGCATGGAAAGGTGTACAACGCAGTCTTAGTTTTGTCAGACAACATAGTTGTTGGAGAGTAGGTGATGGTAGGAAAATCATGATACGGGCTGATATTTTGATACTTAGATTGAATGAGCCTCCATTTCCTAATCCATGTGCAGCTGAAAGTGAAGATTTCATCTGGGTTTCTGAGTTAATTGATGCAGATACAAAAACATGGAAAGTGCAGGCTATTCATCATCTGTTCACGCAAGAGGTAGCTGATCTGATACTCAATATGAGAGTACCAGGAGCATATGAAGACAAGCTGGTCTGGAAATTAACTAAACGAGGGAACTTCACGCTGAAATCTACATATAACAAGCTTATGAGTGACTGCTTAGAACATCTCAACTTAACCACGAAAATACAGAGCACTGCTGTCAAATGGAAGGAGGTTTGGAACATTGAGACTTGGCCAAGAGTGAAACATTTCTTCTGGAATTGTCTAAGGCAGATTGTCCATACACGAGCAAGACTTTCTAGAGTATGCAGCTTCATAAATCCAATATGCCCGATTTGTGGTCAGGCTGATGAGTCAATTGAACACATTTTATTCCGCTGTTCTTTTTCTAGAGCTGTTTGGATGGGGGTTCGAGGTAGCAGTAGAGTGTTACAGGATACAACACGAGATATCTCACAAATCTTTGAGGCATGGATTGTGCAACATAAGGACTCAGAGGACTTTGAAAACTGGTTGAATACAGTATTGGTGGTATGTTGGAGCATTTGGTCAGATAGGTGTAGTTATGTGAAACAAAATAAAAATTTTCAACCCAATATCACTGCAAGGAGAGCAATTGTGTTTGCTTCATACTTACATGATCTGCACAAGAGAAAACAGTCCCTAACTACTACTTGTCCATCCAATGCTCAGGATCAGAAATGGTGTCCTTCACTATTCCCGTTTGTAACTATTAATTGTGATGCATCCTACATGAGGAATGATAACTCTGTTGGTATTGGACTAATCTGTCGTACTCATGCAGGTTTCTGGAGGAGGGGCAAAGCAAGAAAGCTGCACGGAATCTTGAACTCAGAGCAGGTGGAGTGTCAAGCTTTCCTAGCAGCTGTGGAATGGAGTATGGAAATGAGCATGAGGCAGATAACTATCCAGACGGATTTGAAGTGTGTTGCTGGCTATGTTAATGGAGATGCGCATTCTATAGCATGGGAAAACGAGGTCATTCTTCTTGATGTGTTGCATTTGCTTAGCACTATCGACTCTTGGCAGTGCATTTATGTTTCCAGAAAATGTAATAAGGCAGCGGATGCACTAGCCAAATTTAGTAGGCGTTTTAATATTTGCCATGATTGGGAAGATATACCTCCTGATAGAATCTCCAATCAGCTAGAACTGGATTCTGTTTCCAGGCCCGGTTCTGGAAGGTGGCTTTTTGGGCTCCAGCACAAGGCGGACTATGTTTGCCTAGTTTTTTTGGGGACTATGGTGATTTAATGGGGGTTGTGGTCCTCTAAAAATCGTCATGGTTTCCCTCTTTGTACTGTGACGACTTGTGAAAATCGTCACGGTTTTTGCTTTATACTGTGACGATTTTTAAAAGACCACAGTCCCCATTAAATTATCACAGCCCCAAAAAACCAGGCTATGTTTGTGAAGTTTTAGTTACCTACTGTTTTGGTTGCCAATACTATGTTTTACTTAAGTTGTGTAGTTGACTCACCTTTTGTTTGACTTCATCTTGAGAGAGAATTATCTCCCTATTTAACTAGCCATCAGAAAGTGGTCATCGTTGGTAATGAAGCGTCCACATTTCTCTAGCTTGGTGATGATATTTACTTAAACTAGTATGCATTTGTGTGTTGGATATGCAAGTGTTATCAAAGGTTATGGGAATTGGGAAGGCCTAAACGGACGTTTGTGAATACACTGACATGACCTTGAATGATTTTGTGTGATTTCATAAAAACAGATTAGTTTTGCTTCTTGTTTACTTACGAAAACGTACCTTAAAGACAGCCATACCAGCTGAAAATGGATATCCTAGATGTGAAATTAAAGAAAAAGTTGATGCATGCAATACTATGTGAATTAGCAACCCTTAATAAGCATCTTGCACTTGCTTAGCCGAAAGCTCATCATCAATTTCTCAACATCATCAATGTAATCGTACAATAAGAAGGTTAGATTGGGTCCTCACCCCATTTGTGGGGGCCTAGAAAAAATCACAGTGGGCATGCCGACTTTTGGCTTACCCCATGCCTACTGTAGCTTAACCTATGTCGACTGTGATTTTTTTTAAATCCCCACAAATGTGGTGAGGATCCAACTGAATCTTTTATAGTAACCTGGCGTCATTAGGCTATACCCAAAAAAAAATTGGTCATACTTTTTCGAGCTACCAATTGGTGTAAGTAGGTGGCCATAATCGGTAGCTGTTTTGGAATAAAACTAATCGGTAACTCGAAAAAGTATGGTTAAATTTTTTTATTTTTTTTTGAATATGGCCTAATGACATCAGGTATAACTCCATGGATAAAAATTCTTTTTTTACTATAATAAAGTAGATTTCGGTGAGGAAATGTACGGTAAGCAAACATGCACTAAAGAAGTTTTTTCGCACAGGGTCGTGTAAATGTCAGAGACGACCCTGCTGTTTCTGTTTCTGTTTCTTAGTCAATGAATTATCATCCTTAGTCAATGATCCTCCCTTGGGGTTGCATCTTAATGTCTCCAAGACTGAACTTTTCTGGCCTACAGTTGATAGCAGAGGGTTAGTTGATGGCGTTTTCCCACCTCGTATATGCCGACCAGCAGATGGAGTGAAGTTGTTGGGAGGACCTGTTAGCCTGAACCCTCAGTTTTGCAAGAGTATGATAGTTAGCAGAGGTCATAAGACCACGGGCCTAATTGATGCTATACAGAAGCTCAAAGATCCCCAAGGTGAGCTTTTACTGTTGAGGAACTGTTCTGGTGTCTCGAGGCTATACTTTGCCATGCGGACAACTAAGCCTGAATACTTGAGTGAGGCACAGGTTCTTTTTGATAATCACCTCAAACAATTTCTTAGACATCTTGTTACTGGGGATGGGCCGGGTTTTGGTCTCCTACAGCAGAGGCTAGCTACACTTCCCATCAAGTGTGGTGGTCTAGGGGTGTACACCATGGAGGATACTATGCAGTATTGCTATCTGGCATCTTGTTTCCAAACAAGAGCTCAGCAGGAAAACATTTTGAGGTTGTCTGGTGTATCCTATTTGTGTCCCAGCTTTGATCAGGCGCTTACTCGTTTCAAACAGGTATGTGGTACCGAGAGTTCTTCATTATGCATTGATGATATTGCCCCCCATTCTATGAGTTCCTTGGCAATCAAATACTTCGATGCAGTGAAGAAAGATCTACCTAATCAGTTTGCTATGACAGAGCGTGATTCAGCCTTATGGCAGTGAAACAGGACTAAGCATGCACAAGATTATTTATTGGTCATCCCGATTGCCGGGCTCAATCAGAAACTTGGGTCTCGACATTTCAGAGCTATCTTGCGCTATAGACTTGGGATCCCTCTCTTCGAGGAGGGAGGCAGTTGCACCAGTTGTGGTAGGGAGATGGATATTTTCGGGGATCATGCCTTGCATTGCTCAAGTGGCATTGGTCTCAAGTATAGACATGACCTGGTTCGTGATACCTTTGCTGATATTTGTTATCGCGCGGGGGTCCCAGCTAGGAAGGAGGTTGATTTGGGGTTCCTCTCAGATACCGGTTTAGCTTTGAGACCTGCAGATGTTTTGGTGTATAACTGGGATAATGGACATGATGTATGCATGGATATCACAGTTGTTTCACCTTTTACAGGCGTTGGGGTGCGCGCTTTTGTTCCGGGCAAGGCAATCGAGGATGCTGTCGCTGGCAAAAAAGAGAAGTATTTAGAGAAATGTACTGCTCAGGGATTTGGCCTTGGAGTGCTGGCTTTCACCACCTTAGGGGAGATGGGTAGTGACACTGTGGAGTTCCTGAAAAGACTGCGCAATTATATGGCTAGTCATGATGCTAACGTCACAGTGGGAGATTACCTTTTTCATAGAATATGAGTTGTACTTGGGATTGGGGCTCAGCTTGTTGCCAGGCTCTCATCCAATTCTTGTAAGTTTTTTTCAATTGATAATGATTAATAAAAGATGCATTAAAAAAAAAAAAAAAAAAAATAAAAAAAAATAAAAAACTGGCCGACTTAAATAAACCCGTATTAAATAATATGGCTCAATCCCCCACGACACCAACTAGCTTGTCCCATCCTATCTTATATAATGGCCATATGGGGGGCACATTGACATTGTATCCAAATTCTAAATCATGGCTTCTTCTTTCTCTTCCATTTTCGTTTGCAATGTTTTCCTCTTCCTCCAGATTTCGATGCTTCTCGTTTCCGCCTCCATGGATCACAATAACGTTGTTCCCTTTGTTCGTAAGTATTATTATTGTAGAAGTGTTTTGCCACTAACTTTACTACCATTTGTTTTGTTAACCACATTTGTTATCATTTTGTTGGTTAAATTAGTGCGATCTTAGATCTGAGGTTTCTCTAACTCAGGCTAGTTTAAATTTATGCAGTAGACAAAGGAGCTCTTACAGGCGGCTACGTATGTGCCCCATATGTTAGCATATACACGTCTCAAATTTGGGGTCCGACTAGAGACTGCACAATCTGCACAGCTTATTGTTATGGAGCATGTGATGCGTTGCGTACCCAACATCTTAACACGCAATGCACACCTGTAGGTGACAATCTTTTTTGTGAATGCTGCTGTCGGTTACCCGCACCTCCTCCGGCCCCCGCATGCCCCCCTCCACCACCATGTCCCTCTCCTCCTTCTAGTGATACATGTGAGACTGGAGACACATACACAGAAACTACGATGCCGTCCTCAGATTGCGCGGCTTGTTCAAATTGGTGTAAAGAAGATTGTTCGGAACTAGGAGGCCGTGTGATTGAAAACAAGTGCGCAATTGGTGAATCTTCATTTGTGAGGCGTTGCAAGTGTTGTTGTCGTGGAGGAAAATCTGGTCCAAAAATTGTCCTTGGCCTGGGATCAGGCAAGTAGGGAGCTATTGCCTTCGCTATCCTCGATGCCGGCATCACCATCCATCTATCCATTAGATAACTCTTATTTTCTCAACGGTAGCCGTTAAGTTTTCTTTTAGAATTTCGATTTAAAATAAATGCTCCTTGGCCAATTAAACCAATTGGGTTTGGGTTTTGATTTTCTTGTTCTTGATTTTCAATCATATATGAAATGAGCATGTTAAACCAATGCCTTGTCTATGTCATAAGATTCATATAACTAATATAAATCCAAATAAGCCTAAAATGAAATATGAGCATTTGTTATTCCAATCTGCCGACACGATCCGGTCAAACCGATTTGTTGGTGTTTGGGATCTGACTCATGCACTATTAGCTTAGATGCATGTGCATTCTCTGAAATCCAATGGATTTTGGATTAGATTCGGGGTTAAATAT
>JAJJMA010230352.1:0-18274 GCA_023529015.1 Papaver nudicaule
GGGGCTGGGCCTTGGTGTCTGACTAAGGCTAATCTTTTCGTATTCAGGCTATGCCACTTTGGCTATGGCGTATTTGTGCACTTGCGCTATGGCGTATTTATGCACTTGCGTTGTGGCATATTCGTGCGCTTGTGATATAGCGTGTTGTAAGTCATGGCGTGCTTATCCATGGTATATTAGACCATTATGTGTTTAGAGTGTGGTCTGCCTACGTGTGTTTAGGTTGTTGTATGCTTCTCAGAGGGCTCTGGGAAGGCCTGGAGCTGTGGTACTTCTGAGGTTTTCATTGAGACTCGGATGTCGAGTCATACTTAAGAGGAAATCCGTGAGGATGCGTCTCTGTTAACTCTCCACCACATACCATTGAGCAATTTAGTTCTGATATCGAGGAATTCGAGGCGATGTCGACATGAAGTAAATTGATGGGTTTACATGTTGGTGAGGTTATCGGTACTGCACCATGATATTATCCTCTCCACCGGGAGTTATAAGAGAGAACTCATGGAGAGTATATTCAGCTCGTAGAATAGGTTGCATTCTGATCTATAGAGATGCGCCTGAGTAGGCAATTGCCTTTAGGTAAGGCATAATCAGAGAGTTGTTTTACATTTTTGTCCCTCTTCTATTTTTCACCATCTACATTAAGTCCCCTGGTTAGTGTGGAACAATAATTTCATACTAAGTACTCGGATGGTGATAGCAATCCTAATAGTCTTAGGTTTTTTTTTTTAGCAAAGATTTACAAAAGATCAGGTATTAGTGTTGATGACCTTGAAAATTGAAGGCATGCTTCTATATACAGAGAAAGTTTCTCTTATTTCTCTTTTTTTTACGCGTATGGGTGAGGGAGCGAAAGGAGGTGGCCATGGCGCTATGGACATTGCGCCATGGGATGCAGCGCGGACGGCTGTGGCCGTGGCGCCATGGTTGTCGCGCCTCGAAATCCGTTTTTTTTACGCGCCATGGCCCTAGGTTTGCGGAATTTAAGAAAGGCCTTGGGCCTCGTGTCCTTCTTTCCCTTTTTAGAAGTTTTACTGGTACTATGACTCTCAATAGAGAGAGAGAGAGAGAGAGAGAGAGAGAGAGATTATATACCCGTGTACATATATCTGTATATACTCCCATAGGGCGGGGCAAGCTAATGGGGCCACGGATGTGGCGCCATGATTTCATGGTCACGGCCTTGGCCGAAGGGCCAAGGCCAATTGGTGGTGCCATGGGTATGGCGCCATCCTCCCTCTTTTTCTTTTTTTTTTTTAGCCATGGCCTTGGTTTATGATCAAGGCCGTTCTTCTGTAGTGTCGCCTACATGTTGTTTTGTACATAGGTTATAGTACGTGCGCATGCATGACTATTCATGTTACTGAGAAAGTGATTATTATCATGTGTATATGAGTATGTAGTAACTTACTTGGAATTGTTTGTGTGCTACAGAGAAGACGCGGTGATGACCAAGAGACGGTTTTCAGTCATCATTCTGTCCGTGACACTGCTGCTAGGACTCCGAGATGTGCTGATGGTTTTTCGTATGCTCCCGTCATTAGGAACCCGAATGTGTTTGTTGATCGCGGAGATTTCTCTGCTTGTTTTATTCCAAGGCAAGGAGACCTCGATGATTCCTCCATGGTGGTGTCGGATGAGGCCATCAGGTTTTGCATGGAGTCTAAGGAGTATGTTGGTGCGCCTGTCGATTTCAAAGTTCATCAGTTTCCCGTGGTGCAGTGTTGGCTTGGTATGATTTTATGCTAACTAACAAGAAGGTTCAGCCAATTTTGGAGCGAGCGGGCATTCTCTACGCGGTGAAGGCAACCGAGGGTTTGAAAATATATAAGGATGCCAACACTATCGTCACTTTCCTCCTTCGTTGGTGCAGGGAGACCAAAACTTTTGTGATGAGTTGGGGCGAGTTCGCAATTTCTTTAGAGGCGGTTGCTGCTTTATACCATTTTCCAATGTTGGGGAATCTTCCAGATAGCTATTCTTCGGCTCAGAACGCGATGATTGAAGTCTTGAACAAGAAGATTCAGGAATTGCAAGTGGCTAAAGCTTATTCAAGCGAAAATTATATAAAATGGACTAGTCACTGGTATGTGGGCGGCGCGAGTCCTACTGGTGGTAAGCTTGAGAGCACCCTTTGCATTGCGGCGTTCCTGGTACTCTGGTTTTCCAAAGACGTTTTTGCTGACGCTCCCCTTGGTACCTTGAAACCCCATGTTGTCCCTTTGGCTGTTTTTCTGGCTCACGGTTGAAGTTTGCCTATCGGTAGCCTGTTTCTTGGTTCTCAATATGCTCAACTTGACGCTCTTGTCCGGGACATGTCGGTGCCTAATGTTAGTGGGGTTAGTACTTACTTGAACCCCTCATTCGTTCAGACAATCTTGTGGGAGCACTACAAATCTCATAAACCTAAAAACGCCCCTGCTTTGGGTAAGACACTGAAGGAGAGTCCTCGAATCTTGCAGTGGATCACCAAATTGCCTATTTCTTCTCCGCAACTGGGAGATTTGCTGGATGACGAGAGGAATGTTAATTTCCGCCCGTGGTACACCAATTCCTCCTCCGAGATCGTGCAGCCTATGACTTTCACGGAAGCGCCCGGTGTTGAGATACGATCGGGGCCTCGGGAGTCGAGTGGTCTCACTGTCGGGGAGGCTATATTTATTAACAGCAATACTCCTGGTTACATCCTCGGTTATTTTCGTGGGGAGGAGGTGGTGATGCCTTACAACATTGACAGAGCAGCAAGGGTGATGGGTTTCGACCAAGACATTCCCGCGAGGTTGCTTCCCGTGCCTTCTGTAGCTGAGTTGCGAGCTTCGCTTGACGTATCGCTCTACCCCAATCGTTGTTTTCCTTTTATCTTCCGTCACAGACCGACGATGGTGACCCCTGAATATCACGCGTTTTGGAATGACACTCTTGAAGTCCCCCATGGCTTCGTCAGTCGCCAGGGTGTAGGCCAGGATCCCCCCATTGCTCCCTTCCAGGTATGATAGCTTGATTATAATCTGCTCTTGATTGCTATATGTCCCTCTCCTTACCTTTCGTTATCCTTTCGCAGGCGAGCTCACCTCTGAGTCCCCAGTTGGACGACGTAACCCATTTTCGAGGAGCCAGGAGAGAAGGACCTAAGATGAGACTTCCTAGGGGGTATGTCTCTCAGAGGGCAGTGGATGAGTTTTCTGTTGACTACGAGGATGCGGACGTAATGGTAACGAATTCTTTGCTACCGCCGAGGTTGTTTTATTTTCATGTTAATGTTCAGCGAGGCTCTTATTCTTGCATTTCTTTCTTGTAGATGAATCATCCAGGAGACAACGAACCCATGGGAACTTCGAACGTGGATGACGGGGATCAGGAGGTACTTGGGAGGACTGATAATCCTTCACCGCTTCGTGAGACGCCAAGTCCCGGCACGGTGAGTGGCTGCCCCATCATACTCCTGACTACTTCTTTCTTATCCGTGGGCCATCGGTGGCTCCTAACTTCACGTGGTTACTAATTTCCCTCTTTTCCTCAGTTCATAGAGGGAATCGGCGGGTTTATGCGCGAGGAAATGATGATGACCAAGGAGGCTGGTGATCTCCGCGCGGTCCCTTCCGTCGTTATGGATGTGCCCGTGGATGACAGTACAGGCGATGAGGTTGTAGATGACGGTGATACTGAGGAGATTTAGGACTCCAACTCTGAAGACACTATCGACGCCGATATGAGGGCATAGGGAGGCTAGGATGAACACCCTTTACCCGAATCGAGGTGTTGCGTTCTACCTTTTGAGCAGAGTCAGAGCTAACCAGGTAGTTGTGGGTGGCTTCGTCATACCACAAGCGTGTCAAGACATGTATACACGTATCTGGAGAGAGTTCGGGCATATTGCCAGAGAGGATACGAATCGTGCTTTGGCAGAAGGCTTCGTCGGGGTTCTGTTGGAGCGGATTGCTGAGATGCGCGCGTATTCCATACGTGGGGTTGAACCATAGATGTTGCAGGATTGGGAGGATGTTATAGCTGCCGCCGAGTCTGAATCTTTAACGTGTCTTGGCTCCGGGAGAGGTTCGAAAAGCGGAAGTGTGCCAAGGTTCAGGCTGATGCCGTTACAGATGACGTTCTGTTGGAGCGGATTGCTGAGATGCGCGCGTATTCCATACGTGGGGTTGAACCAGAGATGTTGCAGGATTGGGAGGATGCTATAGCTGCCGCCGAGTCTGAATCTTTTAACGTGGCTTGGCTCCGGGAGAGGTTCGAAAAGCGGAAGTGTGCCAAGGTTCAGGCTGATGTCGTTATAGATGACGTTCTCGTCGCGAAAGAAAAGGAGGTTGCTGAATTGGAAGCTAGGTTCGAAGAGGAGCGGGATGCGGTTTTCAATATGAGAGACTCTCGTGAGAAAGCTGGGGCTATTGTGTTGTCTGGTCTTTTCTGAGTATTTTGGTTTTGTTTCTGGACTCATGGTTTAGGAAGTTGTTTTTTTATTATTATTATTTATTTGAAAGACAATGAGGGAGTGGGTTTCGTGCTCCGACTACATATGATTGTTTTATATATATTCCTTTTTATAACTAAGAATTAATTATGGTATGCTTCAACCCATCTCTTCTTGATTGTTGTCGTATTCTTGTATCCGTCTTTGACCGAAACCAGCTTGTAATACCCATTCAGTGTAGACTTTGCGACCATGTAGGGTCCCTTGGGTCGTTCTCCTCTTCGCCGGGCGATCTTCATCACCCATTCCTCTACGGTGGCGGAATTTCCTGTGTAGGAGTGATCTCCGAGAGTGGTCGCTAAACTTTTCGTTGGTGCATCCGTCTCGCGTGTTTAATTTATTGAATAGGATGCTAAGGGTGTCGTGACCAGAGAAAAGGTCATCCATTTTCTAAAATATTGAGAAGGGTGTGTGATCCACTCGTACCTTGTTATAAGAGCTACGCCACCCCTTTGGGGGAGTGTAAACCCTGCTGCTTCCTTTTCGAAGTCTGTCGCGGCTCCCATTTGTCCATGTAGGGATATCGTTGCTATTGGAGGTCTTCTGGTTGAGTCGAGGTTTCTGGCGGGGTTGTAGTCCCTTTGAGTAATCTTCGGTTGCTGTCGAACCAAGGATGGCCAAGAATCATGTGGTATTCTAAACTTTGTGCGACGACGTAGAGTTCGGCCTCCGTCTGTACTTTGTTCACTTTTATCTGCAGAGTTATTTGTCCATGGGTCACCACTGACCTTGTTAATGCATAATTTCGGATGGACACGTGGCGCCATCTCCGGAGGTTATGTATGGAGGCAACGAGAACCGCGAGGGATGAAAGCATATCTCAGAAAAGCAACATCTCATCACGAGACGATGAAATCCAAGGGGGGAGATCGAAGGATCATCAACCTAGGATATTAGGCCAAAGTAGAAACGTTAAGGAGTAGTCACACTGCATTTAATGTTGTTGACAGCAGGACAGAAGTTGTTTGTCGATTGGGGATTGGTCCAGCCAGCTATGGAGAGCAGAAACCTCGACCAATGAGGAGCCGACAACATATGAATACAGCAAGATCCTCTACATAATAGTACGACGAGTTGGGATTGGATGATAAAGGCGGTCACCGAAGATGGACGATCCAGCCTAGGAGCAGCAGAAGATTGAAGCAACTAAGGGTAGCAAAGAACGAAGCCCATGAGAGTGTTATAAATATCCCCCCTCATCATCAGTTAGAGGGGTCGCAGAATTTGGGAAAGGATAGCTAGGAGTGAGAATACTTGGATGAACATTCTCCAGATTCCATTTGGCCTCTATCCATTAACAAATTGAAGTGACTTATAGTGTAAATCAAAGAAAGCTTTATCGATTTTGATATAATAGAACAACGATTTTACCCCCGAGGACGTAGGCACAAGGCTGCTGAACCTCGTTAAATTGGTATGTTGATTATTGTTTCAGTTATATCAGTGTAGTTAACTTTGTCGACGATTGTCTTCATAGTAATATCTTGATTGCTGTTTGTAGCCAACTTGGATCATAATAACCAACGATAATCCGTTCAAACCACGAACTAATCTCTGGTTGTTAACGAACAAAGGCCACTAACGACTCAAGCAATCGAACCTCTAACAATTTTTACTTGAAGTATGATATGGGAAAATTAGTATCAACAGACCTTCCTTCTGGATCCTCCAACGTTGTTGGTGAATGGGCGACATCGTGTAGCGAGATTCCTGCCGCCTCTAGTGTTGTCGCAGAGATGATATTGATTTTCGTTCCTGGGTCCAGCAACATGTTGGGAAATTCGGTGTCACGCAGATGCGCAGTAGTGAAGATTCCCCAGCCCTGTCTAGCTAACAGTCCCCGGTCATATTTCACCGAAGTTTCTCTTTGAGCTGACGGGCGTGGATCCCTCCTCTCCTCAAGTGGTAGTCGTATCCCCGATACCACGTAGTTAAGCGCTGTGAACATATCTCGGTGTTGAGGCTTTGAGAAGCATAGGATTTCGCACAATTGGTGCATTAGACTTTCCACCCTTTGATTCACAGGCTCTTTGTGGTCACTGAGAGTTTGGATGCGTGGAGGCCATTGATGTAGTCCGTGAGAACACGCCTTACCCTTGAGGATGCGATCTCCGAGCATACGTCTGAAGCGGTAACACTGGGTCGTGGCGTGGCTGACTCTCCTATGTTAGTGACAGTACCGGGGGTGCTCCACCTCTTCGGCAGTAGGAATTCTCGATACTTCGGGTAATTCCACGAATTTGTCTCGGACCCAGGAGTCTAGTAGCTCCCCTGCTTCTCATGTTGAGATGTCATTCAGCAAGTCGATCCCCTCCTGTTGCGATCCTTCTTCTAGCGTCATATCTCTCGTCATGGTCGTCGATGTTGAGTCTCGTACCTTGCGTTCAGCAAGACGCTCTCCTGCTTTCCTTTTCATGTTGTTGTTGTCTAGGCCCCTAGACGCAGGGGTTTTATTGTCCTCGTGGAGTTCTCCATATCTCAGTAGTTGAGGTTTTTCCTTCAGGGTAGTTAATATGGTGGTTGATCGGGCTGCCGGTTCCTGAAGTTCAGAGAGAGTATGGAATTGGAGATCTTCCAGAAGAACTCGGTAGATAGCAGTCATGGTACCGGTGCAGACTTCCACTAGCTTTGGCTCCGTTATGTCAGGAGTGCAGCAGCCAAGGGCTTGTCCTCTGAATCTCTTCACATAATCATCGGGGCACTCACCGGTCTTTTGGTGCGTTTTGCTCAGATCAGAGAGCGTTACCTTTCCGAAGAGGTATTCTTTGAAGAATGCGTTCGTCAATTCACTCCAGGTACTTGTGGATTTTGGTGTGAGACGGGTGTACCATTGGTAAGCCTCCCCAACGGGAGACTTCGGGAACTCGTTGAGTCTCAAGGTGTGACTGTATCCGTATTCCTTCAGAGATTCTAGGAAGCGTGAGACGTACTTGTGGATTTTGGTGTGAGACGGGTGTACCATTGGTAAGCCTCCCCAACGGGAGACTTCGGGAACTCGTTGAGTCTCATGGTGTGACTGTATCCATATTCATTCAGAGATTCTAGGAAGCGTGAGACGTGCTCGCGTGCACTGCCAGTTCCATCATACACTGGGAAGGAGGGAACAGAGATTTGGTGGTGGGAAGCCGTGGTCGACTCGTCTCTCGTTCGCGAGATGATTCTTTCCACCGCTGGGACAGTAGGAGCATTTGGCAGCTTCTCTGCAAGGGACTGGAGATAGGATGTAATCTCCATCAGAGCAGAAGTGATGTTCACATGTTGGCTGGCGAGGGTGTCTTGTCGTCGGGCTATTTCTTCTATACCTAGAGTCTCCAGCGGGTTCTTGCCTTCCCCGTCGTTGGTGTTGGTCGATGGTGGGTAAATTCTACTGGATCCTGTCTTTCTTGTAGAGTTTGAGGTTGGGGTATTGAGGTGAGGATTAGGTGTTTCAGTATTAGATCTCGTTCCTAGTTCAGACATCTTAAGGGAAACCTTCTGAAACCGCGAGATTGATCTCCCACTGTGGTCGCCAACTGTTTTTGCCTGAAAAACAATGCACCGTCTCTGGGTACTTTCGTAGTGCTCGAGATCAAAGTCGAACAAGACGAGCCTAAACCAAGTCAATGGTCGTTCAAGTCTTGCTTCGGTCACAGAGAGTATAGAGGTTGATATAGGGAGGGAAACAGCGAAGAAACTTGAGATCAGGTTGAGGATGTGTGTTTTGGGTGTAAGAGTTCAGGATCTTCGTCGTACGGTTGACTGGAAATCTCCAAGGCTAGAAGCGTGTTGTATTGCTCAGGTGTTTTAGCTCTGAGAATGTCTCTGAAAATGCTCTAGAAGGATGTTCTGCCTTGGAAGATAGAGGAAGCCTCTATTTATAGTGTTGAACTCACCGTGATCTCTCGACAGAGAAGGTGGAAGTCGTGGAAGAGTGGAGGAGTGGAGGACATGAGTTGTGTTCTGTAACTGTTAGAGTCGTGTAGAACATGTCCACTCAGCACCACCTTCTCGTAAATGTCCATCATCTCTATCAGTTTCTTTCTAACTGTCGTAGACCGCCAGACCAGTACCCGTAAAGTTATCCCCCCGTGTGATGTTTTGATATCTCGAGTGACATGCAGACATTGCATGGTTGTGTTTAGCTTGAACATCGTCGTGTGGCTATGACTCTGTGGCCAACGTGAGTGTGGCGCTTTAGAGACACGCATAGTGGACGTATAACATCAGCCTTAGCCATTGGCCAATGCCAGGGACTCATGGCGCCATCGTGTAGCAGCAACGACCTTGGTCGTAGGCCAAGATCGGATTTTGTGGCGCCATGATGCATGGCGCCACAACATTTGCACAACGACCTTGGCCACTGGCCAAGGCCAGTTTTGATATGGCGTCATTCTCATGGCGCCATGGTCTAGGAGACCACGGCATTGGCCATTGGCCAAGGCCAGCTCTGATGTGGCGCCATAGTTTATGGCGCCATGGTCTGGGACCACGGCCTTGGCCATTGGCCAAGGGAAGCTTTGTTGTGGCGCCATGGTTTATTGCGCCATGCCTAGGGGCTGGGCCTTGGTGTCTGACTAAGGCTAATCTTTTCGTATTCAGGCTATGCCACTTTGGCTATGGCGTATTTGTGCACTTGCGCTATGGCGTATTCGTGCACTTGTGCTATAGCGTGTTGTAAGTCATGGCGTGCTTATCCATGGTATATTAGACCATTCTGTGTTTAGAGTGTGGTCTGCCTACGTGTGTTTAGGTTGTTGTATGCTTCTCAGAGGGCTCTGGGCAGGCCTAGAGCTGTGGTACTTCTGAGGTTTTCATTGAGACTCGGATGTCGAGTCATACTTAAGAGGAAATCCGTGAGGATGCATCTCGGTTAACTCTCCACCACATACCATTGAGCAATTTAGTTCTGATATCGAGGAATTCGAGACGATGTCGACATGAAGTAAATTGATGGGTTTACATGTTGGTGAGGTTATCGGTACTACACCATGATATTATCCTCCCCACCGGGAGTTATAAGAGAGAACTCATAGAGAGTATATTCAGCTCGTAGAATATGTTGCATTTTGAGCTATAGAGATGCGCCTGAGTAGGCAATTGCCTTTTGGTAAGGCATAATCAGAGAGTTGTCTTACAGTTTTGTCCCTATTCTATTTTTCATCATCTACTGTAGGTTGGATCCCATTCATGTTTACCATTGTGTTCAGTTCTCTTGATTGCAGCATTTCAGAGATCATTCTGCTCAAACTATCTTCAGCAATAACAAAAAGCAGAGGAGACAAAGCATCTCCTTGCCTTAATCCTCTACCAACCTCAAAATATCCAGCAGGCCCTCAATTCACCAAAACAGAAATCCTAGATGACTCAAGGAGAATGTGTATCCATTGTATGAAATTTTTAGAAAACCCAAAACACTCCATAACAGAAAACAAGAATTCCCAGCTAAGAGAATCATATGCTTGTGATATATCCAGCTTCAGTCCCACATTTCCACCCCTTCTTTTAACATCCAACTCATTCACCAATTCAGAAGCAAGCACTATTTGTTGTTGAATATTTCTCCCTTTGATAAAGGCACCTTGCCGAGGAGAAACTATTTTATGAATAATGGAGCTCATTCTCATTGTTATGATCTTTGTTATTACTTTAAAGCAGAAATTCATCAGGCCAATAGGCCTAAAGTGTTTTGCATTCTTAGCATTTTTAACCTTTGGAATTAACCTCAAGAAATTAGCATTCATACCTTTTGGAACAAATCCCTTCCTCCAACAATATTGCACGGCTTTTATAAAATCTTCTCTAATAATATCCCAAGAAGCTCTGTAGAACCAGCCAGCAAAGCTATCAGGCCCAGGAGCACTATCAAGATCCATGTCAAACACTGCTTTCTTGATTTCTTCATTACTTGGACAATCACAAAGAGTCTCATTGTATACCTCTTCTACTACTTTAGGAATTGTAGAAAGAATTTTGTTGGACTTAATTGTATTTCTGCATCTAAATTTATCCTCAAAATGTGATACTAGAACTTCAACAATTTGACTTTGATCTGAAACAACATCCCCAATATTAGTATTCTCTTTCAATTATGGTGTTCTGTGTTTGCCTTATTCTCAGAGAAGTATGAATGAAATTAGAGTTGGAACCACCCTCTTTCAACCATCTCACTCTAGATTTTTGCTGGATAATATCCTTATTTAGTTGCTGTAATTCATCATGAACATTTCTTGCCATATTCAGTTTGGTAAGAAGTGTATTGTCTTCTGGCTTGCTATCTGATTCTTTTGCAGCTTACAAAACATCTTCTTCAGCCTTTTGTATCTTAATCCTCAAGTCTCCAAACACATTCCAGTTCCATTGCTTGATGACAGGCTTCAATCTTTTAAGTTTGCACATGAAAATATAAGCTTCATTCCCAATTACTTCCTCATTCCAAGATTGTCTTATCATATCTAAAAAAGTTGCATGACTTAACCAAATTTTTAATGCTCTGAAGGGAACATTTTTTTGGTTTAGGAATTTCAGCATTTGCACCATATCGCACTCCATGGTCAGAGATATCCCTCACACCAACCTTATACCCCAGCTAGGATACATTTCAAGCCACTTTGCATTTATCACTGCTCTGTCCAAATTACATAAAATCCTCTTACTCCCACATCTATTATTACATTAAGAGAATTCAATACCAGTTTTATAAACTAAACTTCTAAGTTTGTCTTTGGCTTTAGATCTCCTTAAGCCTCTGACATTCCAGAAAATAACTCTCATTTTTTAATTTTGTTTTGAGAAGTATTAGGACTATTTCTCATTTGCCCTTTTTTATTCCCAAAATTATTATTCTTTGCAGCTTGCTTCCTAGTACATACATTACTTATCACACTGTTACTTGCAACTTATTTTGTTTCTGTCACTTTAGCTTTACCTGAAACCAAACCAGGGTTTTCTATTACTTCTGACTCTTGAGAACTACTACTTGCTCTTCTAGACTTGGTCTTATCTCACAAGAAGGAACAATGTGAACCACATTATTTATTGAAGGTGAACTAGCAGTTGTTGATAATACTTTTGAAATACCTAAAGCTGGAAATTCTTCAGAATAATTTGTCTTCTCTTCATCCAAACCTTGTAATGCTGCTTTCAATTTGATTTTACAGTACCAATAGGAGGAACAACTGCATCAACAAGGTCTCCATCAAGATATTCTGCATTTTCCATACAAAACTCAGTCACAATTGATTGAACAATATGCTCTTCCATAGCTTCTCCAGGACAAAGATCAAATGGACCAGCTACTTCTTTGTCTTTATTTCTATTCTTCTTCTTTGGAACATAAACTTGAGTAGGAATCTTCCCTTTATCAGTTGTGTGCTCTCTTCTCTTTATTCTACAGTTCTCTTCAATATGACCAACAGTTGAACATAACTTACAGAATTTTGGCTTCTTGGTTATCACCACTTCATGCACAAAACCCCCCAACTTGTTATTAATCTTTACCTTATCAGAAATTGGTTAGTCATATCCACTTCCACCAAAACACTATCATAGTATCCATTCTTTTTCTTCAAAGTTGTTACATCAATTTTGTCTGGTCTTCCAATAGCTCCTGCAATCTTCATAAGAATCTTCTCTTTCCAATATTCAATAGCAAGCCCTGGAAATTTTTCCCAAACAAAAGCTGTAGTAGCTTTCTGATTATCTGGGTTAATTTTGTTTTCCCAATTCCTGATCCTCAAAATTTGCGACTCAATCAACCTAAACCCTTTCCAAATATATTGTTTATCCATTTCATTCTCTAATTGAATTATAAAAAAACCTTTACCTATAGGGATAAATTGAATGTTACCAGTAAGATTCTATTGTTGTTTTAGCACTGACTCAGCATCTTCAATTTTCAGCTTACTCAAATCTAACCTTCAAATCAAACTAAAATTCCATTCCTCAATACTCTCCTCTAGTTCATCATCCAAAATAGGAATTTCCGGAAGAATTTTTTGATTATTAACCTGGATGAAAGACTCATCTGTAGAACCCATCTCTTCTGAAAAATAATCCAGAAAACCCAGATTCCGACCAGATTTGTCTAAAATTAGCTGTAATAAATGTCACAAATCATACACACTAGCTTGATTTACTCTAAAAGTCTTCGATTAATGATTTTAATGTAGATCAAAGAATTAAAAAACCTTGACCAATCGCCTGAAAATCGTTTCTCTGAGTTGACTTTCTCTCTCTATAAATGTGACCAATCGTTTCTCCCCTTCTCAATTTCTCAACTAACTGAAAAGCTTCAAGGACTCATGCAGGACCAGTTGGCGAATTGTGTGGCAGTCAAAGTCATTGCTGGAAATGTTTCTCTTGCTGGCTTACACACCATACTAACAACTTTATGGGAGCCAAAGAAATTCCGGAATATCAAGACTACGGATTCTTCAGGCATTTATCAGGTAATCTTTACGCATAAGTCTCACAAAGACCATATTCTTTCCCAACAGACTTGGCATCACAATAGCACAATGTTGGTTCAGGATTGGCAAAACTTCATTTCAAATCCAAGAGGCTGTTTCACGCATGCAATTTTTTGGATGAATATTATCAATATGCCTGATTCACCGAACATTGAGGACATGGTGAGCTCAATGATTGTTACAACAGAGACTAGGTTCCCTCTTCAAGTTAAAAAGGAAAAAAAAAAACTCAATTAGAACTCAGATTATGATGAACTTTTGTAAACCTATGGTTCCGGGATTTGAGTTTGAAATTTTGGGAGTACTTCATTGGGTTCAGTTTGTTTACCAAAACATGTCAATGATATGTTTCAAGTGTGGGTTCTTAGGCCATTTAAAAAGAGACTGCACTGCAAATGTGAATCTTCTCCGGCTTAACTTTCCATGTTTTCCATTTCATCGACTTGATCCCAAGATGAAGAGGTATAACAAAGATTTCGTACATCTTTCCTTGGCTCCTGCAAATTCAGATGATATTATGGATTTCCAGTTCACTGCTTCTAAACCAGCCTCTAAGCCATCGAAGTCTTCATTGGACTCTGCTATGCATGCCACATTTAAAGAAAGCAAACAAACTAGGGAACTTCAGAAGCAATTACATGATAGTAGGCCCAGGGTAAGCTCTTTCAATACCTGTTTAATGATGCAGATGGTTCTCAAGGCCAGGGCCCTTTATTACCTAAGGACAATTCTCAATCAGCTAAGAAGCTACCAACTAAAGAAATCCAGAAGAATGGTTCACAGGGTTTGTATGAAGGGAGACTTAGACATAGAAGGGAAAAACAAATAGATTTTATCCTTAAGGATAATATTATCCTTGAAGGGGTGCCACAATCAGAGAAGCAGGTGAACATAGACAATTCAAATCAAGCGGCTTTGGGAGCGGATATGGATCTGGATACTCATATCCTTCACCATTTGGATAGGTTGGATCAGGCCCAGAAGAAAGACACATCTCAACAAGGTTTTCTCAACCCTAATTTTGGTAATCTACCCAGTTTCCTTGCCGCTTCTTGGATCCTACAGGTTTGTGATTTTCTCAAAAAAGAAGAAGCATCTATTGATATGCATATTTCACTGGTTCATGGAATTCCCAAAGTCGCAGTCACATATACACACAAGAAGGAAAAAAAAGAACTCCAAAGGTAAGGCAGCGGTCCTGGATTCTTCCTTTAGTCAAACTACCGGCCAAAAGTGTGTACAAGGTGCTACTGAAGAGCATACTACAGGCTCGACTAAAATAGGAGTCAAAGAGGTTCAAGCTGAAGGATCAAGTAACTGCCCCATTCAAGTTAATATACAACATAAACAAGATGAGGCAGAAGAAGACCAGGAGCCAATCCTTAAAACATATGCTAGAAGAGCAAATTTAGCTGCTAAGAATCTCACTGCTCAGTTCGGATCTCAACCTTCTCCTTCTTTTGCTTCACCACCACCTCCCGGAAAGCTCAGGAAAATGAAACATGTTGATCAGTCATGTGCTCTATCCTTGGCACAACCTACATTTGAAATTCTGACGACAAGGCTTAGGAAACATCATTCTCCTAGGAAATTCTCAGCACCAACTAAAATTACAACTGGAGATTTCAGGCCAATTTCCATTGATATCAACTGCATTCCTAATCCTTTTGAGAATTCAAAGACACAAGCAATGGGAAAGGAAGAGGGTCCACCAGGTTGGAGGATGACTTGTGCGGATGTGCTCGAAGAGGAGGAAGATCTTGAATTCTCTGCCTTCATTACACTTGCTTGTGGCATGCGAGATTTTGGCAACAGCCAAAGCTCGCACAAAGAATGATCATTTTGGCTCACAGCTACCAGCTTGGAGGGGGAGTCTGGTTTGCTGTCAATGGTTGTGCATCTCCCCCAACCAACTATATCATGTTGGCGGTTACACTGTTCTTTACTTTACTTGGTGGATTTCTGTTTCTTACGGATACGGTTCAGGATGTTGGGTCAAGGGTGACCATATCTATGGTCACTGTTTCAAAAATTTGGATGCATTTCTAGTGTATCCTCAGCAAGGCCATCTGGTCTTGGCACCATATTGTGGGATGGTGTCTACGCTGGTGTAGGTTCAAGGTTACTACTTTTTGGAGGTTTAGGTATCTGGATTGGAAGGAGCATACTCAATTGAAGTTAGAGAAGATGAGCAACAACAACGGTTTGATAGTTCCAGGTCTTGCCCGTTTGTGCATATAGTTTGGATTCGAGTTTAGAGTTTTATATCTATATGTAACTGTTTGCTCTTATGCTACGGTTGCAACAACATTAAAATGTAACTCTAATCTTGCTAGTTAAATAAAATCCAACCTTTCAAAAAAATAAATAAATAAGGGCAATCTAGTAGTTTTATATAAGAGATAGACATCTCGTATTAAACCACATTGGATAGGCTTAAATACCACAGGCCTGAAACAAAAAGAGATATGCGTAAAACTAGCCAGGCAGTTTAGGGCGTACAAGCTTGCATCTGTCCTGAGATGGATAAAACTGTTATAGAAACATGTACCATGTGCCGACTAGGAATATGCAGTACATAAGGGACATATGTTACCAAGGTTTTGGATTGCCCCGGAATGCTATCAGGTACATTTCGTGCATATGACAACTTGATATTCACACCTCACTTTCTAGGTCACGTCAACCTTGCGTTCCTTGTGTTGTGACGCTGGAACATTCTACATATGTAAATGTTGATCTTGTTTGAATCTTGCAACAATATATATGTATATATTGATATGAAAAGCACAAACAATATCTTGGACTCCTACAAAGGCAGAGCCACCTGTTCTACAAATTATCCTTAACAAATTAGTCCGCGGGAACACTAAAAAATGAGTGATGTTATACCCCAACAACAGAGATTTGTCAAGGATAGAACTGCCCGATACAGTGATTTTCAACACAACAATTACTGCCCACTCTCTGAACTTAGCAACTGGCTAGGAATGAAAAGCGCAAAACAAAGCGAGAAGAGGGGAAAAGAAGACAGGATATTAGCTGCTTCTGGGATGATTTGAAAAGAAAATTTCAATTGGTATTTAAAGGAGAGCAAGAGGACATCGTGAATAAAATGCATGTTAAGGAAAAATAAAACAAGTTAATGAAAAAGTTTATTCTTATAACATGCAAAAGGGTTTTGATAAAATAATATTCCCACATGTCAAACATAATACTCTTGTATGTCAAGCGCCTTTATATTAAAACATAAATATTAAGACAAAAAATTATATTGATTTAATTTTTCTTTTAGAAAAACTCAAAACTATTTTGTCAAAATTGATTGGTCCTCATGAAACTTTAAGCCCAAGCCCAAGATTCCATTTCATTCACTCATATGAAAATGAGTAAGCATCTTTAGAGACCCTTAGGTCTCAAGATCAATTCATACCAAGACCAAGTTTAAAATCATTTAAATCTCATTTTCTCCAACAATCCCCCACATGAATGAAATCACGTTAAAATCAGAAAGCGGAAAATACCACTATAGGCAAAGGTGTCCATGAGGTCTTGAACCTTTGCTTAGTGAGAAATTACCGAAGCTACTTGCTAAGTACAGTGAACGCGTTGTCTTGAACTTCTAGCATTTGGTGTAACTTGCGATAACTACCACGCATGGTATCTTCCTGGTGTTGCTAAGTTCGATGCCGTTGTGTCCATTTTGGCCCTTGACGTATCCCGTTTCTCATAAAGCTCTAGAGAATCAACTCATATTCTCATAGGTAGCGGCCCACTTCCACATTCAGATAGGTGAGTTTCTAACAAGAGTGTTACTGCTACACCCCACATCAATCTTAAATTGAAACTTTGGAACTCATTAAGACTTACTAAAAGTCATCCTCCACATGCAGTTCACACTATCACACAAACACCATAGGGAGGGACAGAGAATATAATTCTCTTGATAGTGCCTATATTTCATCACCACAAATTAGTTGTCTCATTGAACCTTCGTCTTGGGATCTCCAGTCAGTAAGGTTGAGTGTCCTTCATGATGACTTTACTTCATGAGCTTAATTCCCATCCCCCTCGATGCATTATTAACTATCTCTTTGGACAAACCTTTCGTCAAAGGGTCCGCGATATTCTCTTTTGATTTCACAAAGTCATGGAAATAACGCCTGCATAGATTAGTTGCTTCAGTGAATTATGTCTTCTACGTTTATGTATAGACTTACCATTGTAAACACCGTTTTTGGCTCTAGCAATAGCAGCCTGATTATCACAGTGTGTAAATATAGCTGGCACATGCCTATGCTAGAGAGGAATGTCTTCTAAAAAACATCTTAGCCATTCGGCTTCCTCTCCTGCTTTATCTAACGCAAGAAACTCTGATTCCATAGTGGAACGAGCAATACATGTTTGTTTGGAAGATTTCGAAGAAACAGACGCACCTGCCAGAGTGAACACATATCCACTCGTTGACTTAGACTCCTCTGAGTCTGCTATCCAGTTTGCTTCACAAAATCCCTCAAGGACGGCAGGATACCCTTCATAATTCAAACAAAAGGTCATTGTGTATTTTAAATACCTCAACACTCTAATAAGTGAATCCCAATGCATCTGCCTGGATTACATGTATACCTGCTTAACCTACTCACAGCATAAGCAATGTCTGGTCTCGTACAGTTCATCAATTGAAGCTTCTTTCCAGAATGGAGCTTCAGGACTAGACATTTCTTCAGAATAAGTCTGAGGATCAGACTCAGCTAAGCATGTAACATGATCAAGAAAGGTTTTCTCGATTCTAACCCTTTTACCTCTTCTAGGTTCTATTCCTGATATATCTTTCTCTAAAGCTAATGACTGCCTAGTTGAAGGCATCTCTATGGGATCGTCTAAACATCTCTTTCGAGAGTCAGGTTTCAAAGGAAATACATTCTCAAAGAACACATCATCCCTAGACTCCATAATAGTATTTAACCCAAAGACGGAAATTTCAGAACTCATAACCATAAATCTATAAGCACTAGTGTGCTCAGGATAACCAATGAAAACACAATCAATTGTTTTGGGTCATATCTGTTAGGGCATTGTCTGGTCAAACCCACTAGCGTTGGTATGTCAAGCTAGTTGTCAGTTTTAGGTGTCAAAATTCAATTCTTGATTTAGCCTACTAGAGTTTAGATTTCGAAAATGGGATATAGACAAAGTAGTAGAGACCTTGAAGACGAAGACTGTGAAGACAAAGAAGACATCAATTATTCTTCATCGACAAAAGGTTAGTAGGAGTTATGACTTTATGGATATTCTTCTATTTCTACTTTCTCTATTCTTTCGAAATATAGTCGACTACTTTAGTAGT